>JAWQRP010005311.1:0-10823 GCA_033557875.1 Quadriops clusia
ACAACAAGTTATGACGCGTCTAATGTTGAATAGTGGATAGATCCATTCTTACCAATGGTTACTTTTCTCTACTACCAACTTCGATCAACGTTTCGGAACTGAGTTATTTTTTCATAATGTTCCCGTTTCATTTACATTAAATATATATAATTTATTTTTCTTACATTTACATTTCATTTATGTATCCACTGATTACGTTTTTACTATGCACATAAAGGGTATGTAAATTTTACAACAATTGTTTACATATCCTCTGATTCTTTAAACTTGCAAAGGAGAAACGTGAACTGAAACGTTCAGTGCAGGCTGGGCACGATTTCCATCTGGAACATTGTGTTTTTTTAACATGGATGTGAATAAACCAACAACACATACAGGTTAAAGGTCTAAATCGAGAAAGCTCTGTTGACGATTGGAGTTGCAACTGGAAGTTATTGCAAGTAGTCTAGCATGACAAGTACCATATAGTGATTTTTTAAGAATTGAATAATGAACATAATATATTTTCTAAATATATTAAACGAAGTATTGACTTAGCGAATGTATAAAACTTTACTTATAAATTATTTATTTACAGTTTTGAACATTTACGTATATACCACTCAAAATCTACTGTTTGGAATGTCTATAGGTGCCCTAACAAAGATTTGATGTGAAATACCAACTAGTTCATGCGCCGGTACCGGTAGCAGCATATATCTACTTCGCTTTCTACAAATTTCAACTCTTAAAATTAATTACTTGAGAGTGAATAATAGTAACGTCGCTGTACTTTAATTTGTGTGACAAACCAGATAACATTTAAAATATAAGTGAGTAGTTTTGATTGTTATTTTTTCACTTCAGTTTTATTTTTAAAAATTATTTAATTTTCCATTTGTAACATGCAGTTAGAACATAAAGGTATTAAATGGTTTGTACGTGTTACCAAAACAGAACAATTTGTTTAAACAGATCAAAAGGTTTGAATACAAAAAAGTTTTCTGTAATACAAGCAGTTGCCATTATTTTCAAGATTTTTCAATGATAATATTTTTACTTAAATATGACCTTAATGAATAACGACAATTGTTATTACATAAACTGAGAATAAAAACAATAGGTATATTCTTCCATATGATTTAGTAAGCATATTATACATTATGAGGCATCATGGTTACGTGGGTTAAACTGCTATAGCTCTCTCATAGCTTCAAATATTCTGACAATTCTAAAATGTTAATGTTTACACGAACGAAGGCGGAAGAGTACCTTTTGCAAATTTTTTTTGAACTGCCCGCATTCTGGACATGTTCCAGTCGCGTCGCCCCGGATATAGAACATTCCAGAAAAACAAGTCTCAGAAGAAACCAAGACGAAAGAGTGCCCGTTAAATACCGAACTCATGTACTTGTCCAAGGATCTGTAATCATCTCTTTAGGGATTAATTCATATTTTACTATGGAAATTTCGTCCTTTTGGCTTACGTTTCATCTGTAAATAATTTGTAGGTATCTTTATAATTAGTCTAAAAGTAAGTAGTCTGAAGAGGACGCTTTCCAGGTACGGGTAATTACTGATAAGAATGAAAGTTTAAGGTCTGGTGCGGGGTTGAGGGACCTAGATTAACGCAAATAGAAAAGTATGAGGTGATGTCATCACTATCTGAGACAAAAATAATTGATACTCCTTTAATTTGCGGCAATATATCAAAATTTTAAAATTATGTTATGTTGATGAATGTTGGAATTAAAGTATATTAAAATTTCTGTATTTTTTTTCTTTCATTTAGGAGTACTAATGATTTTTTGGGCAGGTAGTTATGATGTCATCTCACACTTCTCTATTTGCTTTTACTCTACCCCTCTGCTATATTCGCGATGTAAAAGTTAGTACCTATACTGTTCATCCAACATAAATTAGGTACCAACTTAAAGAATTTCATTTTGACTACAATGACATTGGTTAGAGATTTGATGAAAGAATAGTAATTTTGGATTGAACAAACGCATGCAAATTTCTTTGCCTTGTATTCTTGTGAGTACCTAACCACAGATATGTATCAGCAGAGAGTTACAGGGTATTTTGTTGAATGTGTAACGCAGAAAAAACGGCATTGTTTAATCTTCAAAGAAGAGGCAAAGGCGCGCAAAAAAAGCGCTAGTTTTTATGTTACACATTCATATGAACACCCAGTATACAGGACTCACTGCTATCGGTAAACAAATCTGAACATACGTTTTCAAGGTTAAGCCCCTGTAAATGGGGGTGAATTTTTAACCCACAAATATCGACGTAAGTAACCAGTGAGCCCGGATTAAAATAACGTTCTGCTATGGTACTCGAGGATTAAAAAAGTCAGTGGACTGTCGGTGATCGACTCTACGAGCAAAGCTATTGTGTTTAACCTCGAGTTAGATAGATTTTTAGACGTTTTGTCAACTTAAAAAATCTCGTCATGTACGGTAATGCACAAAATAAATGAAACATTAAGAACACATTCTAAACGTCCTGGCCGCGTGCATTTGCTCTATATTTGCCTATTTTAACATTTCATTTATTGTGTGCATGTGTGTACGTCGAAGTATATGGTATGTTCAAAACGAATCAGATAACTTACCAAATGTAGATTCGTTTACGCTATAATTTTTTCGCAACATATTCTAATTTTGTATATGTGAAAATAAAAAATGTATATTTATATTCCTTTTAAATGACTATATTGGCAGTTATAACATATTTATTTTTACAACACGGATAAGCTTGTATGATGACATAAAGTCCATTAAAAAGCATACAGCGTTAGTGCTACATGTAATGAAGCAGACTAGTTCATTTTTGGATATTTGTTTGGAACTTCGTCTACAATATGTCGACTTTCTTAAATATTTTGCAAATATTGACCAAAAATGGTTCCATTCATTTCTTAATAAATGATTTTATAAGAAATCAGATTAAAAGTCGCATTAAGAGCTTAAACATTGTTGTTAATATTTTAGTACTCAAAAACTATTAAATGAAATAGAAGAAGTAACAAAAAAGCAAGCAAACAGTAACTTATGGCAACAGATGCAAACAGTAACTTATGGCAACAGATGCTCTACGAAAAGATTAGTGGTTCAAAAGTCATGAAGCTTATTGCAAATATGATGGTTAATTAAGAATATTATTTTTATTGTATACCTATAATTATTGGCTATTGTTTTATAGACCAATATGCAACAACAAATAAATATACCTACTAAGTTGTATTGGTACATACGTAGATTTGCATTTATTTAAATGAATAAATAATAGTATATGCACTGAACTAAATGATTATTATTCATGCAGGAATGTGGAACTACGATATGGAATCCTCATAACTTCCTGTCCACACGATGCGCATGTATACGGGAAACTGATTATCTATCATCTTCGATCCTTTTTCTTGGTATTTGCTTATCTGTTGGTTCTTCATAACACTAAGCCCCACAATCTGAAAATACCCAGATAGAGTCTTCTACACGAGTGGTTTCAACTCTATCTCTTTCCAAACGTCATTTATCAATGCAGAGGGGTGTATCTCCACGATATCTATTAGTTTCGATTACTTCCATGAACATTTTAAAGTTCTTAGGTTTTTAATAGGTGATAGGTGAGCTTTCGCCGTTTATAGTACACGAAGTCCAGAGGCATTGTACTGGTTAATTTACCTTTGCAATGAAGATGCTTTCAGAATCGAGTTTAGGAGGATGAACTAAACCATATCTTTTTTCTTCAAATTATAAGTTTACTAAAATTTTTCATTTGGCGACATATGGATATATTAACACCAAAGTATTATAAAATTGCAATTTAACTTCTTTTTGGAATACCCAGCATTAACTTGCAATTCTTTAGTATGACTATCATTAACAAATTTGATTTATCTTTAAATGATATATTTATTTGTTGAGGTTGTGCAAGTGTCCCACCAGCAGGGCCAACGCCTATGTTGTATATCAACTGCATATCTGAAGAAAGGACCCTCTTTTGTCTTTGGCCTTTTGTTGGCATTAGCCCTTCATTTTGTTATTCTTGCTTTTAACTTTAACTAAATTAATTATTCTCTACCTTTAACGTAATATGTTTGTTCGTTGTCATCATTCCCCACCATTATTACGGAAAGGGAGGACGAATGTTTGCTTGATAATTATTAACTTTCCGACTAGTTTGCTTTTCGAATAGGCCGTGTTCTTCCTTTAGACGATTACCTCTCGACGAGTTGATATGTAGTAACGAACAGGGAAAATTTACTTCCCGTTCATGCCAATGTGTACTCGAAATGTGGAGTTCTTGAGCAAAGGTTCAAATATCATTAAATAAACAAACAAAAGTACTGTAAATTTAAGCATTTCTCTTGCCGACACCATAAACACCTCTATATTTCTCTTAGAAGCCTGAGAGGTTCTGTTAGAAGGTGGATGACCAATTTTCCGATTTGTATCTACATGTGTTAATCATTCTAAAGTGTTCCAATTGCAATAGGTCCAAATCAATAAGTTTTATACGTTTTTCCGATTTTCGTTTGAGACTTGGGAAAAAAGTACACTGCACTTTTGTATTTATTATGTCCTCTGGGTCGTAACTCAAATGTAATAAAACAAGTAGCTCTTACTAAACATTTAATCTTTTAACTAAATATATAGTAGCATTCTAGATATAATAAATAGATATTACATAAAATCTTTTAACAATAAGTAAAAAAATGGTGAGCATATTTTTAAAAATAAGCCCTAAAAACTAATGAAGCCCACAAAGTGTTTTTTTAGGGGAATTGACAACTCAATGAAAACAGTATGTAAGGGATAAATAAATTTATAAATTATAACTTAAGAATCTACAAGACTTCTACATGAAATGTATAGAAAACGTCTCTTTTTTCATAGATATTTAAAACGGTGGCATGAACTTTCATATTTCTATGCGTTTTTCCATTATTACCGGCACATAGCATTTGTTAACTATAATTTGTAAATACAACCAATGTCTTTGCTCTCTAAGTGTTTCATTAAATTGACTAATACTGTATAACACAGTCATTGTTGTACTTAACAACAACGTTTGAAATAGAAACAACTTATTTAAAATTGTTTTCAATGTGTAATTGTGCCAACAATTGATTTTCTGATAAGATATAATACTTCAAAAACGGGTAATCCCCTAGATAGTTCCCGGTAAATTCCCGGTATCTCTTATCTGCCACTTGTTTGTTTAGCAATCTATCCCGCAAAAATTTTTACTTATTTAACTGCGATTGCATTCAAATTAACAATATCTAAAAATGGTCAACTAACTCCTTTCATAAGATATAGGATTAGTTATTTTAAATATTGCCATAGAAAATTCGCTATTAAAACACTAAGTTCTATTCATAATAATTTATCTCTAGAGTAGACAAATGGCTGTTGTGCGTGTCATTGTTGGCTAATCGCATATCATCAGCTGATATGCCTTCATTATTATTTTTTGTTAGATGCTCTACTTCTGAAGCGTTTACGTTATTTGCCGCTGCTGTTTCTACTTATCAATTTGCAATAATGTAATCGCGCAATCTTGACGCCCCTTCTTTGTGCGAATCAATCTGTAAATTACAACTTCGCCTTTATCTACGAATCAGCAATTATTATGTATGGCGTTATTATCGTTCTCTTCGAGGGAGGGCCTCTTCCTCATCCTATATTCTGTAGGCGTAAGCATGCCCCTTAAGATTGTATCGAAAGATACATTAACTCCTTTGCCACTCATTTTACAATACAAGTCCCAGCATTGCTTCTCTTTGGGACTTCCAAACTTAGGCACGCGGTCATCTTCTTCTTTCTGTTCACTCATTTCCTGATTTTCTTCAGTAGATTTGCTTGCAGAATAGTTATCAGCTTTCTCCATTAAATCTTCAGCAGGTACAGAAGTTTTTGGTTGTACTGATATGGAAATGTGGTCATCTTCTATGTCTTCAACTTTGGGAGAGTTCATCGTTTCGCTTACGTCTTCATCTTGGTCAAAACTGAAAGCAAAGTATCAGTGTTCGTGAATCTCCGGAAAATAGGGCACATTAAAAAGCAATTTTTAGAATATAGTTTCAATTTAATACCAACCTATAAAAAATGAGGTGTTATAATATAGACAACTTATGGATTCGCAATATAATACGCCCTGCGAAACTGGTTTAATATTAAAATCAATAGGCTATTGTCATTCCATTTCCTTGGGAATAACCTTAAACTTTGCCATAGAATTTTTACTGTTTTCAGCCCCAATGTGGGTTAATTTTATGGCAAAGTATCGTCGTTGCCTCTTCAAACACCTTTCATTAATAGAATATGAGATCGCGAAAATTCAATTCAGGGACCCACAATATTCCTTACAAATTGATTTATGAAATTGTAATTTCGCAAACCTGTCATTTTTGCGATGGTAACATATTTTTAACGTCGGATTTCAGCGAGGTTTTCATATTGATTATGAAAATGTATGAAGATTAAAAAGTTTACAGGTTCAGAACTTCGGATAAATTGCATTAAAAACAGTCTGATACAAAATTGACGTTTCAAATAGCTGTATCAATTTAGAAAGGAGCAAACAAAGGATAGAATTGTCAAGGTTCAATAAAATTCTGTTATTGTTATAACCGTAGCTTCTATATGACGGAAATGAGGTTAAAAACATGAAAATATAGGAAAGGTTCATGCTCATATTTCATCTTACATTTTTCTAAATGTAAGTACCTTTTGAATCGGGCAAGGCGGTGATCCAATTTAGTGATAAGCCAGATGCTCTTATTAAAAATATGCATCAAATAAATTTTGATAAGAAACAATAAGAAACGTCTCGAATATGTATTTTATACGATGTTCGGCCGTAGAATTGATGGGAAATAGCCTTATAGCATGTATTACAAGCCCGTGCCAAGCTCTCGGGAAATATGCGAAACGATTTTCAATATTGATAGAAAATTGGAGGTATCATGAGCAAGCAGCTTGCAACTTCACCATCAAATAAAGTATTTATTATTGTGGACTTTGATCTCGCATGACTGCTGAGAAATGATTGGCATAACGTGGAGAATCGTAAACTATATTTATTTGAAGGTTGATTTATTTAATATATTTTTAAGCACTTGAGACTTACTTTAGGTTCTTCAGAACATACTACATATTAAATTAAAGAGCGGTCAGATAAGAAATAAAATATATAGAATTAGGCAACCAGACATTCATATGGGATACACACCCATTAGATTTACTTTGGCCTCTGGTTGTCTACACCACAGAGGTGTATATTATAAATGTTACTTGACTGTACATACATAATGAATGTTGAATGTAAACTACGCGGTAATATGTATATGTAGGTATATTAATCGTTGTGGTTTATGTATATTTCTTTGTTAGGTGGTGTATTATTTTACCTGTGGAACTTTTGAAAATTGGAAAATCATTTTTCATTAATTTATGATATGTTCTGTAACATCAAGGGTACACTTATTATTTACATATTGATTTACGATATGAAAAGTAGGTATATAACATCGCTTAGGACTTAGATATCCTGAATAAAAGAGGCGACAGCTAGAGATATCTCTTCTTCCTAACCTTCTCCATCACGAAAAGCTTAAGCGGGTTATGTGATTTATTGTCCTTTGGTTACACGAGGGCGATCACTAAGGACGGCATCGCCGGTTGACTTGAGTGCCCGTTGAAGGCAAAGGGGTAAATTTAAGATTGCATTTAGAACCTTAAGGGGCGAGGAAAGAGTAATAATACTCTGTTCAAGGAGTAGATAAGTTCGGTCGAGAGGTTCTTTTTTTAGAGGCGGCTAAAATGCAACCTTGACACACATTTCATGTGGATAGTAGAATCGAACTGTTTCATTTTCAGAACTGATAATTTTAAGGGGTAGATATAGGAATCATTTTTTGTAACACATCGGCAAACTAAAAACTGTCATCAATTATCGAATATATACATAAAACATATAAGGTAGGAATGTGAAAAAGGGTGATATACATTCATACGATAGATTGTTGTAACGAAAGAATCGTTGAGAGTGACATTATAGGAGAGTGTAAATAACACATTGCTTCCTATAATGTTCATTCATGAAAACTCTAAGGTATTCCTCGACATAAAGTGCAATTTCACTTTTCAGCATTAGGTATTGTAAATGACTAGCATGGCCAATAATTCTGTGTAATTTAGCAACTTGAAATTTTGAGATCGTCGTGTTCGTTAAACTCTGATAATACGAAACAATTTTATTCAGATTATTAGTGACAGGAAATAGCAAAATGGGACCATTGCACCTAAATATGATGTTTCACTCTGATAGGCCCTATTTCACTTATCGATTTCAACCCTATATGCACTTCTTGATGCCGCCGAGGAATAAATTTCGCATGTTGTTAAACTTTCCGCAAACTTTCCCACCTCGAAAGCAAGGCCGGTACGGAAATTACTTTTCAGAAAAATTAGAAATTAATATGACATTTTAAATGACCTTTACCAGTTAGACATAATAT
Organism: Quadriops clusia; assembly: GCA_033557875.1. Taxonomy (NCBI): domain Eukaryota; kingdom Metazoa; phylum Arthropoda; class Insecta; order Coleoptera; family Hydrophilidae; genus Quadriops; species Quadriops clusia. Next base: position 8,519 of record JAWQRP010005311.1, read on the forward strand.
TCATCAAATTATTGTCGTTCTGACAATAATAATATTTGTCCTTGATTAAAAATGTCGATAGCTATTAGTAATAATGTACGTATATTATTTAAAGTTTCTACAAATTTGATTTTAATGGCCTTTTGTGCCCTAGATTTATGATGTTAAGATTTCTTGATAATTCGTTATAAAATTAACATTGTTGAAGATCCAGTTTGGATGTCATTTATGCCTGAGGTAGAATAGCAGTGCTATATGAAGTCCATTTTTATTGCATCTACATACATTTGCATGCATCCACTCTAGGAAATTATGCTACAGGATGAGATCATGTCCCTCTATATAGCCTGCACGGAAAGGTAAAACTATTCATAAAGAACGCATTGCTGAGAGTAGTTAGTCTGAATAGTTCTAATTAGCTTTCAAAACTCATAAACTGCTTGATTGGTTCACTATATGAATAGCACAAATCTTAGAATATTTTAAGGGCAAAAACAATGTATAGGGTTAGTTTTCTATATCTATTAAAACATATTTATCGAAAACATTGTAATTTTATATTAATGCAAGATAAGATTGCATTAAACATACCTATATGTATTTTGAAATTAAATCAGATATATTTTCACTTGCCAATTAAGATAACAATACACCTCTCTATTTCTATAAACCGGGTGTACATAAGTATTTACAAAGGATTATTGTAATTAATCCTCATATATCATCCATGTTCAGTATCCTACATGGTCTGAGTTTAATAAAAATATTAAGTACTACATATTTAAGTTCGAGCCATCGACCATATCCCGACTGAAATTGTTCCCAACTGATCATGGAATAAACATTTTTAATTTAATAATTTAATTTTTACAATTTATAACAACAAAATAAAGTGATTATAATTTACTTAAGGAAAACAAGAATATTTAGCAGGTTAGTGCTGAATAAACATTTATATTCGTATAATACGTGTATGTTGCAAAGGGTAAATATCTTTTCTGACGTATACATACGTTTAACCGTAACTCTGTAGACTCAACAAACGTGCTTCTTGGGTACTTAACTTTATCTGTTGTGGGATATACTGGCAGTTGGGGGTTATCCATAAATGTCGCAAAATAAAAATTTACACAAAAATACATTTAAATTGATTTGTATTGTGTACACATAAAGCCACCAATCTTTGCATTTGTTTTGAAATAATGTGTATTTTAACTCACTTTAGGCATAGTAAATAAAATATTGAAAGCAGCCCAGAGAAATTGTACGTATCAATGACGTACGAAATTTGAATGAGAAAAAATGTGCTGGATTTCTAACAAAAGAGGTATAGGTACTTTTTTTCATGTTCTTATAAAGTCATTACTTTCTACAATTGTTATGTGCACCTTATCGAGATAATATTTTCAAAGTTTTTTTACGCTATAGTCTTGTACCAAACATTTAAGCATAATTTTAACATTAAACAATGATAATAAGATTTAGTTTCTTAAAAGAGAAGACTCAACGAATATTATAAAATGAATTAATATATTCTAAGAAAGTGAAATTTGCACTATACTTCATGGCGTCTTATTTTTTACTTTTTCGCACTCACTGATATCAAATTTTATAACAATTGCCCAACCGGATGTGGTAGTTTAGTTGAGGCGAAAAGGGAACTCTTTCAAGTAAAGTGCCATTTTGCTTCAAGGAAATTCTTTCAAGTTTTATAGTAGCTTTTGAAATAACAATAACCTCACAGATATCAAATTTTAGGCCAATTGACCAACCGGAAGTGATCTTTTTTAACAATTATTTTTTTAAGTCTGAAGCAAACTCTACAATGTAGCCAACGTTTCGGTTTAACTTTCACCTTCCTCAGCAGCTATTTATTTGTTATGTATTACACGGTCTGAGGAAACCGGTAAGTCATTAGAAGCTGACTCACTCACTTGACGACCAATTGAGTAGTTAAGCTTATTACAACAGAAACTATTAATGCATCCTATATTAGCCAAGACTTTATTTATAAGTGGTTTGTGCATTAGAATACTCACAAAATCATTTTAGTGCAAAATAAAAATTCTATTATTTTATGGTTATTAAACAAGCTAAGTAAAAATAACGGGTGTTAAAATAGACATATTGTGACTGATCGGCGGGGGGGCTTAGCTCTAAAGCTGTGAAGCTAGGATCGGAAAGATCCGAAAAGGAAAAAAGGCGGGAAGATTCAAATCAACCCGAAACTCTATTTGGCCAAAATTACCTGTGATCGTCTAGTATTTGGTAGGAACCCTTTTTCGTTGTTTTCGTAATATCCCAGAATTCGTAGGCAAAGTCACGT
>JAWQRP010005312.1:0-10822 GCA_033557875.1 Quadriops clusia
ATACCATTAACACACAAAAAAAAATTTTAATAAAAGTCTTACTTTATTATATTATACCTCGTTGTACTAGTAATACTGTTTTTCTCCATTCCATTATAAAGGAAATTAGTTCATATATAAGTATTTGAATAGTACAACGAGGTATAATATAATAAAGTAAGACTTTTATTAAAATTTTTTTTTGTGTGTTAATGGTATTTTAAGGTCTAATAAAAAAAGAAATCATTGTTTCATTCTTTTTCTTTTTATTTTAAATAGTCATTTTACATTGTCGACGTTTCGCTCTACTTTGCGAGCTTCTTCTGGACTTTTTTTATTATATCTATAATATCACAATCACAAAACATTTTAAAATTTCACTTTTCATTTTCTTCTAATCAAAATGTTTTGTGATTGTGATATTTCACTTTTCATTTTCTTCTAATCAAAATGTTTTGTGATTGTGATATTATAGATATAATAAAAAAAGTCCAGAAGAATCTCGCAAAGTAGAGCGAAACGTCGACTATTTAAAATTACTATTTAAAATAAAAAGAAAAAGAATGAAACAATGATTTCTTTTTTTATTAGACCTTAAAATACCATTAACACACAAAAAAAAATTTTAATCAAAAAAAAGGTCATTGCAATTTATATAAAAAGAATAAGACTTTTATTGTTCCTGGCAGTATATTTATTTATTAAACCAATTGCCTTTTGATTCTCAAAATATTTCTTCAGAAACTGTACAAATCTTCTTCTATTTTATTAAATTACTTCATGTTTATTTCTTATATCTTATTTTATTATGTTCTATTCTGTTTTATTTTTATATAAATAACATGACTACGATAATATCAAAAAAATTTGAACTTTTACTAGAAAATAATTGCATTAATTGAAGAAAATAAATTGAATATGCCGCAACTTGTAAACTAAACCTGATAAAAGAAATTCTATTGATATAATAAAAATAATAATGAATAAACAATTATTTTTGAATTGTGTACCTCAAAATTACACATAAACTATCGCAAGCCCGACAATATGTGTTGAATTATTTCTTTACAAATGAATTAACAAAAGTTTTATTCCACAGAATAAGAGACTTAATACTAATAAAATTAGTGGATTGTGGATGGCGCGACGAAGTGCGACTAGCAATAAAAAAAATAATAATGGAGAAAGACGAAGGCACGACGATTCCCACCGTAGATGATATTCTGAGCAAAATTCAAGTGAAAGCGCGCTCGATGGTTCCCGAAGCGGTCCGGAAGGAAATGGTTAGTGAATTAGAAACAATCTGCATAAAAATCGATAAACTGGCGAAGAAACCCTAGCAGTCAAAACCAGCGAAACGCTTGTAAATAGGATCAAGGCATTTGTAAATACGAAGAGGATCTAGGATAATAATGTACAGGTTCGGAGCATAAGTGGATAAGGGCACGAATATTATATTTTGATATTTAGGAAGACGATGTGAATTTGGTTGTGAATAGAAGCATGATTTAGTATTATGTGACTGTCGTAGAGTCATAATTGCAACTGAAACAGCTACATGACTTTTTAATTATAGTTTTTTTAATTATACTTTTTTTAATTCCACTATTTTTCATTATTCTTTTTTTAAATTACACTTTTAAATTACACTTTTAAATTACACTTTTAAATTACACTTTTAAATTACACTTTTAAATTACACTTTTTTAATTACACTTTTTTAAATTACACTTTTTTAAATTACAGTTTTTTAACTTACACTTTTTTACATTATACTGTTTTACATTATGCTTTTTTACATTACACTTTTTTACATTACACATTTTTTTTTACACTACACTTTTTTTAAATTGCATTTTTTTTAAATTACATTTTTTTAATCAAATTTTTTTAAACTACATTCTATTTAAATCACATTTTTTTAGAAATCACAATTTCTAAATTCTACATTTTCTAAATTACCCTTTTTTAACTTTTACTTTCTTCTCACTTTTTTATGTCAATTCAACATAAATATACTAATTCGCAAGTACTTACCATCGATACCCGCGAATAGCCAATTATTGAGTATTTTCCAACGATTTTAGTATTTCCCGACAATTTTAGTATTTCCCAACAATTTTAGTATTTCCCGACAATTTTAGTATTTCCCAACAATTTTAGTATTTCCCAACAATTTTAGTATTTCCCGACAATTTTAGTATTTCCCGACAATTTTAGTATTTCCCAACAATTTTAGTATTTCCCAACAATTTTAGTATTTCCCAACGATTTTACAACTGTATCTCTTTAATTAATTGAAGTACATTTTTTATACTGTTCATTTTAAATCTAAAATACCTACTACGTTTTTCTAGTCTTCTTTTTATATAGTACTAAGTAAAATCATTCTTATTATATTTTCTAAAATCTATTAATATGAATTTGTTTCGATTGACAATATTATTTTACAAACTGCATAATGTAAAAGTGAATTGTAATTTGATTGGACCTCTGCGATTTATCACCTTCAAAAGGAATTAACTTGAATTGTGTTAACTTATAATCATTATAATATATATAATCATTAGTACGGTACAACTGGTGAAACCGAACTAAAAGCAACCATTATAATAAAATTAATTATTTTTACACTTAAATACTTCCTTACTTTATAAATGAAGTAAAGATCTTTCTTTACGGTTACTAAATGAAATAAATATATACATAAAGTTATTCATAAATAAATTTACTTTAAAGAAGCAATTATCAAGCAATACATTAGTTTTTTATATTTCTATCATAGGTTGAATTTAGTTTAAATACGCCACGTACAAACTTAACCACATTATTTCAATAATGTAAATTAAATTTTATAAAGGATACAAACAAGCGAATAAATGAGAAATCGAAAACTTAAAGTAAACTCATGCGCACTTAAAATGGTTCTAACCAATTTTATTAGTCCAATTTACGTCTGCCCTCTGTGCTGTGTTTAGATTTTATTTAAGTTATTTAAACTTCATGATTATGTAAACGAGGTCTACTTTTCGTTATTGTACGATTATCGGTCACGTCCTTAATTTATTTGTAGTCAAATGCTTAACGCAAGTATTGACAACTCGCCTCTCTTAATTTAACACCAGGCCTGATTTAAATATAATGTTTTAAATGATTGTGAATCTTCGTGAACGATTGTTAATTTATAATTAAGTTTAATAAATGATTGTAAATCCTTTAAATTATTGTAAATCTCCGTAACCTTAACATGTTAACTGCTCCACCAATATTGCCACATATCTCGTCAGCGTTCAGCAGCAGATGTTTAAAGAATTTACGTAAGCAGATAACATGTTAAGCAGGTGTGTTAAAGCATCAAAACAAGAGGTTAATTAAATTGTAAAACATTTTCTGTTGAAAGTTTACTTATAAGCACGACCATTCATTAGTTACATTTTGGCTAGTGGTAATCTTTTTAGTTAATATTCATATATATATTTAATATTTTCTTATTATATTTCATTATATTATATATATTATTTTCAAATTATTTTTAATGTTTTCCCGATATATTTAATATTTTTCTAAAAATTTGTCATAGTCTTACTGTGAGCTAATGAGTGGTTTTCGAAACAAGACCTAAGTCTGCACCATTTTCTTTGTTATTTGTATGTAATAGAACTGCAAGATAATTATAGAAGTGAATGTAATAAAAGGTGATATATTAGTTAAACAGTTCAAATATGCCTTAAAGTTAAACTCATTGTGTATGTATATATTTTTTTGTAATTCCAGACTATGAAATATTAAATAAATATGTTTTTATAAACGAATGAGATAGACTTTTTGTAGACGGAAGATCAGTGCTTTAACATGTTCCGTGCGTATTGGTTCTGATGCTATGGAAAGTATATGAGGTTATGACGCACAAGTGTATGATACGTAGCGAACATGTTAAGCTATCTTTTTATTTAATTTATTTGTATAAAGTTGCTATTTATTTATTATTATTTATTTATTATTATTTATTTATTATTATTTATTTATTATTATTTATTTATTATTATTTATTTATTATTATTTATTTATTATTATTCATTTATTATTTATTTATTATTATTCATTTATTATTTATTTATTATTATTTATTATTATTCATTTATTATTATAAATTAATCATTAATTACCCTTTTATATTATACTTGTGCAAAATTATTCTTTTTTGTTAAATTACATTTTTTCTAAACTAAACAGAATATGAGACGAAGAGTGAAGATAAAAGAATACAATTGAAATGGCAAATAAATGCAAAAAATAGAAATACTAGTAAAAAAACATTAAATGATGGAACCATGAAATAAAAAAAGGAGTCAAGAAGAAAACCCTATGGAAGAAATACTTCAACAAGAACAAAGACGGCTTTAACAATTATAAAGAGCAGAGAGAGAAAGTATTAACAAGCTTGAAGCTTTATTATGCTGCACAATTCTCTGTTATTTCGTTATTGCAAGTGTAATTGTGTTATTTCATTCTATGATATAAGTATTACTACATATAAAATGTGGTATTACTTTTATTTTTCCTGTATATTTTGTGATCACAATTGGAACAACCAATTTTATAAACCTATTTTGAAGATTTTAATCTGTCGTGCATATCTTTCACTTTACAATAAAAAACTGTTTAGATTTTTGCTGATGGTGGTTCTATTAAAATGTTTAAATTTGTAATATTCTCAGTTAAATATTTTATATTTATAAGGTATGGTTATATATTATTTTACTGTTGTTGCTATTTTAAATTATAGTTGTTGCTATTGTTATTGTTGTCTATAGATGTGGAAATTGAATTTTGTATGCTTTAATATGGGCAATTCTATTGTTTATATTTTCTTCTTGATCAATTCATTTTCCCCACATTAAAAGAACACAAAATTTAATTTCAACACCTGTGGACAACAATTACAATAGCAACAACAGCAAACAATATGTAACAAATGTAATATAACCAAGCCTTATATAAAAATGGACCTAAGAATATTAGAAACAAATTGAGAAATTTGAAACTCAGGGAATAACATAAATTAAAGGAAATTATAACTATCAATAAGTGTTTCTTTTACTTCCAAAGTGGATTGACCTGAAAATCCAAGATAATTAAACTGTTAACGAAATGTTAGAAAAAACTTTCAAATTTTATAAATATTGCTTTTAACAATGGTGATCAAATTAAATTACTTTTTAAAAATCCAAATGATATTCCTTAGAGGTAGAAGATAACAAAATTACTATTCCAGATTTTGTGTTGTTTTCGATATTCGTTAAATTAATATAGTAGTGCATTTATTATGCAAATTTATTATGATTCGAATATCGTGTAAGAAATTTACACATTTCGAGAAATTTATGCTTATAATATAATTATATTTCCTAATAATTTCATTTTACTGAGAATATTGTAACACAAAATTAACGGAATGGTACTAAACATTCATTTGTTTTTGTGAATCATGACTAAGTCAACAACTAAAAATTAAGATTACAGCAGGCGAAATAAGAAAAGACTTATAGTCGATGAAAAGACAGTGAATAAGGTACGGAAAATGGAAACGGGAGGAAAGAAAGAATTATGGGACAAACTTAAAAGAAGGAAAATTGACTGAACTCAAACACAATGAGAAGCAAAGATTAGTAAGAAACGGAAAAGGACAATTGATTCTACGCCCACGGTTGTAGAGGTCCAGGATAAGTAGTAAGTAGTAGAATAATCATTAGATCTAGTTTTCGTTACTATACAATTAAGAACCATGTTCTTAATTTATTTGTAGTCTAATGCTTAACACAACCATCAATAACTTGCCTCTCTTAATTTAACATAAAATATTAAGTAAATATGTTTTTAGGAACGAATTGGAAGGTAGACTAATGTGTTGAAGAAAGATTACCTTTTTATTTAGTTTATTGTTACTAACTTATTACAAATAACTTACTATTATTAACGTACTATTATTAGATCACATATTTATTTGACATGTGTTAAAAGAAAGAATGTATTTACACACCTTTAACATAAAAATTTTGAAAGAAAAACCATCAACTGTCCAAACAAATACAGTAATAAATCAAAATAAAATTCAAAGTTTGCTAAGAATTCTCCAAATTTTATATTGGTCATCCACCCCGAAGTACATGTTATCAAAACGCTTTTTATTGGCATTTCCTAAATCGCTATACCATTCTGAATCAAACTCGTGCTTATATTGGTAGCCCTCTTCGTCATCCAAATAAACTTGTATCATTTCCTCAATGCTCATGTTGTTTACTTCGTCGATTGTGTAATATTGTATGTTGGGGTCTTCTTTGTAGAGTATCTTTACGTAGTTTTCACCCAAGTCGTAGTTGGTATGGTCGTTCCTGATGTGTCCTAGCATTTGCACCATCGTCTTCAATTGATTTTTGCAAACGGGACAGTCAAAACCTCGTTTGCATTCTTTTTTGTGTTTGACCTTCCCTGCAACTTTGCATACTTCATTTTGGTCATCAGTTTTCCGGCCATTATTTTTTCGCTCGTCAGTATTTTGGTTGTCCCCTTTCTCCATTTTTTTTGTTAGTACTAAAGTCCAACACAATTAGTAACTAATAACTAAAACAGTTAGTACTAAGGTCAAAACACTTTGGCTAACGAAATATTCAAATGTCTCGAAAGGGGGGTACAAATTAATCAACAACAGTAGAATTTTGCAGAAAAGACAAAAGTGAACGTTTTAGAACAATTTTTGCCACTGTTATTACATCCGTAAGGGGGAGCCACAACATCAAAATGAAAATTATTGTTTTTGTTGTAAATAACTTATTTAGGTGCTTACTTGTATCGATTTTTGCGTCTAAAAGGCAACTGTAAAATTTGTATGATTGGATATAATTCATTTTTCTACGGTAAGTATAAGAATAAAGCGATATTTCTTGTATAAAATTATGTAATTTTAAATCTCGCGCCAAAAAGACTCGCTATGATAGGCCGAGCTGATGACTGGCTGGGTGTAGACGGCAGCAGGCAGGTGCAGCTTGTCAATGTATTGAAATCACACTACCTAGAAAGGTGATTTTTCGCAAGTCAATTAAAAATGAAACATAATTGAAATTAAATGAAAATTAAACTGAAATTAAAATTAATTTGAAATGAAAACTAACTTGAAATAAAAATTAACCTGAATTAAAAATTACACATAAGGACAGAGACTACTAGATGATTAAGTGACCTAAAACTATTAAAAGATTACAGTTTTTTATATAAAAATGATCATTCTTTTTACACAAATTTTTAAAATTTTTTCACACAAAAATTACAATTGCTTTACACAAAATGATTTTATTATTGTAGAATTATGGCTCATGTTCTTAAATTATCTGTAGTTATAAATGAAGTATCGATAACTTGTCTCTCTTAATTGAACATGAAATATTAAATAAATATGTTTTTAGAAACTAATGAGGGGTAAACTTATTTCTAGAAGTAAGATTACCTTTTTATTGTTATTAACTTAATATTAATCTATTATTATTAATAACTTACTATTATAAAATTACATAATATTTTTTCGATATGTGTCAAAACAAAGCAAAGAATGTACTTGGTCAGCTGTAACATAATAATTTTGTAAGAAAAATCATTCAAAGTTTACTAAGAAATATCCAAATTCGAAGTTTACAAATGAACTGTCAAAGTTAAAATTTACAAAGAAAATTCATTTTCAAAGTTTACAAAAAGAAATTGAAAGTTTGCAAAAAAAATTCATATTTAAAGTTTATAAAGAAATATTGAAATTCTAAGAAATATTCAAAATTGGATTTTTGATTATTCTTCAGGACTTCCCACTTCATAGAGCGAAAGGATTATGCTGGAGATGTGTATGTTAAAGTCATCTTCCTCCTCAAACTCTGCTTCTTCGAACATCAGTTCACTGGGGTTTCCGCAATCGATTTCTGTCTCTTCCTTCAAAATAGCACTTAAGAGGTTGCTGCTGTCCAAAGGGCTTGCTCTAAGTTGACTTGCTTGATGTTCTCTCCATTATTATTTTCTGGATGTAACGTGTCTGGGCGTTGTGCATCGTGGGCGGGGGGATTGGCATTTCTTCGCGACTTCGAGGTGGTGGACTGGGCGGTGGGTGCAGGATTGGGTGGAGCGTGGTGCTTTTCCCTCCTTTTTATCTGGTGTGATGGGAACAGCGAGTTGTGGGTTCACCCTCTGCTTGATATCGCACCATATTATTTTATTTATCTTGGTTCTTTTGTGCATTACTGTTTGAATTATAGTTCTATTATATGTGTAATGGCGCTAATAAACTTTATTATTGATATTATTATATACCATTCCGAATCAAACTCATGCTTATATTGGTAGCCTTTTTCGACGTCGCCAAACTTCAAATAAACTTCTATCATTTTCTTGATGCTCACATTTTTTACTTCCCTAGTTGGGTAATATTTTATGTTGGGGTCTTCTTCGTAGAGTATCTTTATGGTGTCTTGACTCAAATGGAACTCTTCATGAGTGTTGTTGACATGATGTAGCATTTGCACTATGGACTTCAACTGATCTTTGCAAATTGGACAGACAAGACTACGTTTAACTTCTTCTTTTTTGGGCCTGTCTTTCCCTGCAGCTTTGGCTTCTTCTTTTCGGTTATCAGTTTTTTGGTCATCAGATTTTTGGTCATCAGTTTTTTGGTCATCAATTTTTTGGTATTTAGTTTTTCGCTCTTCAATTTTTTGGTGGTCTCCTGTTTCCATTTTATCTTAGTTAGTACTAAAGATCAAAACAATTAGTACCAATGACCAAAAAAGTTAGTACTAAAGTCAAATCAGTATGGCAAACGAAATATTCAACTGTTTTGATAGGGGACAAAACTTTTTTTCAACGACACTAGAAATTTGAGGAAAAGGTGAAAGTATTATTATTATATTTGTTGAGGTGGTTCCTGATTGGCCCCTGCACTTCGACCTATTCGTCCTTTGTGCCCTCCTTATCCCGCTCTACAGCAGTTCTGTGTCTTTGACAAAGTTCAGGAGTTGCTTGTAGTGCGCTTTCTTGATCACCTCTGGTTCGACCTTTGTCGATCCCAGGGTCCTGAGTCTGCTGGCAGTGAAAGCCTCGCAGTGACATAGAATGTGCAAGGAGGTTTCTTCATCCTCCCCGCACCCCCGACACATTGGGTCTTCTTCGAGTCCCATTGTGTGTTAGTGCTTTTTGAGCTGACAGGGACCTGTTAGTAGACCTGTCAGTGTACGGACCTCTCCTTTACCGAGGTCTAGGAGGGTTTTAGTCTTCTCCTTGGAGGGTTCCTCTAGCAGGGTTTTTGCATGCCTTTTCCCCGGAATACTCCTCCAGTGGTTCTTGTGCCACTTTCTTTGTGTGCACAGCATTTCATTTTTGGCTATCTCCATAGAGACTCCCAAGGCTGGCTCCGGTCCAATTAAGCCCATGTGGCTGCCTTGTTTAGCGAGTCGGTCTGCCTCCTCGTTACCTTTAATGCCTGTATGGGCCGGGGCCCAAATCAGTTTCACAATGTTACATGCGCCCAGTGCGTTCAGACCCCCAACACAGTCCAAAAACAGGCCTGAGTTGGTTTCGCAGGCTGAGAGTGCCTTGAGAGCAGTCTGGCTGTAAGTTACTATGGTGATACGTCTATTGGCATAGCCCCTCCCCAATAGCAACTGTGCGCAGGTGGTTATGCTGAAAATCTCAGCTTGAAAGATGGTCGCGGTTCTGCCAAGTTCTATGGCAATGCCCTGTCTGAGCTTTCCCGCTCCATATATTCCTGCCCCTGTTCCTTCAGGGTTTTCTGACCCATCTGTGTAGAAGACGAACCAATTGAGTCTAATCTCCTCGCGTTCCCATGACTCCCAAGTTGGGATATCTATCCCGTAGGATTTCTCAGTGGTGTACGTCTTGACTGTTTTGTCAGGAGTCATCTACAAAATCAGGCACCTGTCTATGTTTTCCAGGATGGCCGCATGGCCCCTCCTGTCATTCCCTTCTGTTCGGATTGTTTTCAGCCTCTAGGCTGCCCCCAGTGCCCTCACCTTCACCATTATGTGCAATGGTGGGAGGTCCAGGAGCACTTCCATGGGTGCAGTCGGCATTGTTGTTATCGCCCCTGCTATGCCTAGACTTCTTCCTCTTTCCTTGTAGATGCTTCTTCCTCTTTTCTTTCAGAGGTTTCTTCCTCTTTTCTTGCAGAGACTTCTTCCTCTTTTCTTTCAGAGACTTCTTCCTCTTTTCTTTTAGTGGCTTCTTCCTCTTTTCTTTCAGAGACTCCTTCCTCTTTTCTTTCAGAGGCTTCTTCCTTCCTTGTAGAGGCTTCTTTCTCTTTTCTTTCAGTGGCTTCTTCCTCTTTTCTTTCAGAGACTCCTTCCTCTTTTCTTTCAGAGGCTTCTTCCTCTTTTCTTTCAGTGGCTTCTTCCTCTTTTCTTTCAGAGACTCCTTCCTCTTTTCTTTCAGAGGCTTCTTCTTTTTTCCTTGTAGAGGTTTCTTTCTCTTTTCTTTCAGAGGCTTCTTCCTCTTTTCTTTCAGAGACTCCTTCCTCTTTTCTTTCAGAGGCTTCTTCTTCTTTCTTTGTAGAGACTTCTTCTTCTTTTCTTTCAGAGGCTTATTGCTCTTTTCTTTCAGAGGCTTCTTCCTCTTTCCTAGTAGAGATTTCTTCCTGTCTTCTTTCAGAGGCTTCTTCTTCTTTTCTTTCAGTGGCTTCTTCCTCTTTTCTTTCAGAGACTCCTTCCTCTTTTCTTTCAGAGGCTTCTTCTTCTTTCCTTGTAGAGGCTTCTTTCTCTTTTCTTTCAGAGGCTTCTTCTTCTTTCCTTGTAGAGGC
>JAWQRP010005313.1:0-10821 GCA_033557875.1 Quadriops clusia
TATTCTCTAACTACTGAATTGAATGAAACTAATAAAAGAAGAAAACAAATATTCTTAGCCTGTATTGTGTCCCACGCCTGGCGACGGCAGCCAACGAATCCAAAATCCCAGAAGAATGGTGTTGAAGATATTCCCAAAGGCACTGAACAATTGATCACAATGAACTCACAAAACCTAGTGACTACCGAAAACTCTCTCTGTGGTAACTCTCTGACTCTCTCTCTCCATGACTCTCTCTCTCTGTGGGGACTCTTGTGAACGACCGATCGTCACTACCTGACTTCCGAGACGCCCACCCGACTTGACTTGCACCTTTGCTCCCGAAGACCGCTTCGATCGACTGTCTCAACCTGACTTTCTGCCGCACCGACCTTTTGAAGACTCCCGCTCCCCGCGAGACGCTCACGACTGACCTTTTTTTGGAACCCTTCTTTTTCTGACCGTTTGACTGGCTGTCTCTCGGCCAATGAGAACTGTTCCCGCTCTCCGTATGAAGAACAACCAATCCGCGCCAACCTTCATCACCGGGCGACCAATGGCAGCGTTGGTACCGATCAAGCGACCTTAGTGAGATTTGGCCCAAAGGCCGGCGCACCTGTTTCCCATTAGGGCGACCTTGGCCGTTTCCGTTTTCGCTAGTCGTTCTTTGAATAGGGACATCGTTGGGACCATGCTTTGTATTTTGAACAGCTGTTCTTCGGGCGCTCTTGATACTGGAAATATTTTCCAGATTCCGATGCCATATGGCGCGGCGACATCTCCGTATTTTGATAAGAGCCCAATTTGCATGGATGGCATAGCCTATATTCATACTGTCACAATATTGTAGTAGTATATACATAGTAATGTAAGGCACTGAAGCTTTGTCAAATGTCGACATTTTCCTGTGAATCTTTAACATTCACATAATCATCTGCTGGTGTTTGTAAGAAATATTTGGATATTATCAGTAATATATCGCCTCTTATATACAATACAAAAATGGAGCTTCTAAAATATGATTTCTGTCAAAATATTGATATATATCTACCTAATATTTCTTACATAACCAATAAGTGGCCATGTGAATGTTGACATTCACAGAAAAGTGTTAAAATTTGACAGATTTCAGTGTAGATACGCAATAAAAAAAAGACAAAAAAAAACACGTATAATATGCATTCACGGTACATCCGCGTTCGACTCGGACATAAAAAGACGACCTTCGTAACATCGAACTTTATACGTCGGACATACGGAGTAGATAAAACGTTACTAAAACGGATCCCTCGTGGCATATACGCAGTATGTCCGGCGGATGTGTGAGGAGATTAAAAACGGAGCTTCTCCGTATATACGTTGTACGTTGTGTGTTACTTGGGAAGTGCAAGCGAGCGAAGACAAGTTGAGACCTGTCGGATGACGCAACAAGGTCCACCTCCACCGCCGAAGTGAGACCATAAAAGTCACCTACGCCCTCACTGAAGGGATAGTCCCTGGCCGGTCGTCGAAGACGATAGTAGAGTTAGTCGACATAGGACTGGCTGTTGAAACTGTGCGCGAGCTAAGACCTCTGTCCAGCACTAGACGAGTAATTAACTGGTTACCGAAAGCGTTTTGAACTGAGTGTGTTACTTTCATGCAGGGGTAATATCGAGGAAGCTCGAAAGCGGGGGAAACCATTACTAAATAAGCAAGAGGAACTGCAAAGACACTAGGCTCGTCCGTTGGTCATTAGGGCTCTACGCTATTTGGTCCTGGGGGCTCTCGGTCGAGATTCCTTGATTGCACCTCTTGTGGGCTCGGTAACGCCTTCCTCGTGGAGGTTCTCCCGTAGTAGACAGGGGCGTCGAGCGATTCCTTCCGCAGACTATCAGGCAGCCTGGTTACCACACACTGTGGTATAGGTAGCTGGAAGTCATGAAGGGAGCGGCGACGTGTCTCTGACGAAAGTCTGTGCCGCTGGTACGTCCTTTTCCGCAGACTCTCAGGCGGCCTGGCTATCACATACATTGGCAAAGGCAGCTGGAGGTCACGAAGAGGGCGGCGGCGAGCCTTTGACACGAAGCATTCGCCAGGGGGAAGACGATATCGTACACGAGATTTAGCACCAGAGGGCTATGGTGAAAACGAGTAAAGTAAAAGTAAGGTCGCCCCTAGCAGGTCAGTAAACGGCCAGAGGGCCGCTATTGTATTATCTCTTAATGTTATGGCTATTTTCTGGTCCGGCATGCAACGTTCATTTTATTGTTCAATTTGACTACGCTTACTAGTGCTCTCTGTATTATTTGTTTATTAGTTAACCGTGTCTAACGTTCCTGCCTTTGCCGCAAATTGATTTGATCTCGTATTGTTACTAATTTTGATTTGATGAAGTGTTCAATAAATGTATTAAACCGGTATCTGCCATTTTGATGTGTTTAATTAATCCCTATTCCCTCTCAGTTATCAGAGCTCAAAGAGAAACAAATTTATTAGATGGATTTGCAGTTGATTCTAAGAACGAAGTTACTACAGTCACAAAGATATGGGCCTCCAATTAATAACTAGACTTTCACGCCAAAGAAAACGACCGATTAAAGGAATGATAATAAGTTCTCCAAAATACGATTCCGTTACAATATATGATATAATTATAAACCATGTTATTTAACAGTATATCTGCCTGTACACCTTAGGTATTACTAGTTCTACATCTTCATTTACTGTCGAGACGTTTTTAAATAATGCTGCATAACAATGCCATTTGCCAGTCATTCTTTCCAATCATTTTTTTACTTTGCAGAGAAAACTGTGTTGCTGTAGTTGTAGGTGATATCCTTTTGTTTTTACGAATGTTTTAATAATCGCTTTGTACCATAACCTTGATATCTCTTCGTTCTTTGGAATGCTTAAAAAGATTTTGTCGGTGTTGCCCGAATTGTTGAAACAATTGGAAACAAAACACTTTTTCAACGACATAATGTATTTATCTGACCATGTTTGTTTATAATTTCCACACGCGAACAAGCAGTTCTCACGAGGAGATTCAAACACAATGAATAGGAGAAAGTACTATTGGCAGCTTCGAAAGACATATAAGGATAGAAGATTTTTATCAGAGGGAACCAACCACAGAGACAAGCGTAAGTGACGTCACAAGTCCTGCCTCCGTTTTCATGACCTTCGCTTTCAATAATTTATTTAACATACTTACAACTATCGCCTAATTTTATGTTTTATACCATTTTCTTAGTTGAAGCTTCTACTTTTACGTGATATATGCCGCTTATATACCGTGGAATACCCCATTACGGTCAAAGTGTCTCATTATGATAAATTGGCATTCATATCACAAAGTTCCACTCTTTGCCATAAATAATTATTTATACAAACGCAAAATTATTTTGATTGAATGAAACTATTCTATTTTATTTCTACTGTACTAAATTGTATGTAACAAATACTTGCAATTTAGGCTTTAACGACTTTTTATCTTCTTATTGATTGATCGCTAATCAATTTATGAATATAAATTGTGGTCAAGTCTGTATGCGGAACAATTACATAATTACAAGTGCAACACTTTTTAATAATAAACTTATCTACTTGTGTGAGACTCGACAGGCATCCCTGTCTGAAACACTGAATAGGTCATAAATTAGTAAAACCTGTATAATGGGTCGTGAAATGGCAAATAGAACCAGTTTAGGCGGCTCTGCTCCTATCAGGTACATACAGAGGCTCTTGCAGTCGACCAGACCAAGTTTGACATTGAAGTCAATTAAATGCATACATTATTGTTGTTAACAACTAAACCAATCTCTCTGGGAGTCATCAAGATGATGCCGATCGAGTTTATATTCTACGATAAGGACGATAGAGTTTAGAAACACGACAAAAACTCAAATAATGCCGTAAATATGATGCCAAACAAATTCAAGTTCAGCACATATAGCATCTTAGCATCAAATACATGTTTGTAGAAAAATGTACCAGTGCTTGGAGATCGTATACAAGAGAATCTCCATTAAATTAACTTTAAAAAAAAACGAACTATTTTTGTCCGTTGAGAGTATTAAGAAAAATGCATTTACTGTGTCAATTCGTTGCATGTTTAAGGAGCACTTGAATTTATTTTTATTTACAAATTATTTATCACCTATTTATTTTCTAAAGTTGTTTGTTTGATATTTGCGAATAACAAACATTTTAGATTACTAGGTCGGTACTTGAGTCTAGTGCTTAATGTCGAGTGGATGACTTGAAATCCTAATTCCATCTTTAATTAAGCAGGCTTAACGTGCTATAAATTAAACATCTCCAGAGAAAATTATGACTTTCTAAATTTTCCAAAATTCGGCATAAGGGTTCCTTGGATAACAATGAAATGCAATTTTATTAAATTAGTGATTAATAAAACGTAAAAAAACGAATTTTAAATCAACCATCATAAGAAGAACCCGAATTAACCTGAAATGACAAGCAAAACCCCCGACAACAAACTGACACTGACAAAGGTCTTGACGCACCTGAAAACTCACCAATCACAATCTGACCCCAGTATACCGGTACAGACATGATATATGAGCCAGAGACGGCCTACGAAGTCCGTTGAGCTGGTCACGAGCCTCATTAAGAACCTAATCAGGTCGCACCTCAAGTTGGCGGCGATCGTCGACTACCCGAAAGATTCGGCGGCCGAGCTGCAAAATGGCGACAAATTCGACTTCATCGTGGTTGGCGGCGGCACGGCGGGCTCCATCGTGGCCAGCAGGCTCGCCGAGAACGCCAATTGGAAGGTCTTACTCGTCGAGGCCGGGGGATTCCCCTCCCCGGACACCAAAGTAGGCCGTGCGAAATCCGCAACCGGAAGTGGTATCTTATCTCAACCTAACGCTATGAAATTAACCGGGGCCTCACGAGGATTCCAACGCCGCTTACCGCACGTCTCTAGCCCGTCCCAAACCGGAGTTACGGCCGACTTTCTAATGGTGACAAAGTTTCGACGAAATTTCGACGAAATGGGACAGATTTTCTCGCGGCCGTATCTCCGGAACGGGCCAAGCTAGAGACGTGCGGTAAACGACGTTTTCATCCTCGCGTCCCGGCGAATCCGATCGCGGTAAAATATCACTTCCGGCTCCACCGGAAGTCACCCGCAAGTGAACTTTTTCATTTTTCCGCTAGATGCCGTGGATGTTCCCGTTCCTCATCGACACGGAGGACGATTGGGCGTACGTCACCCAGCCGGAGGACGGGATTGGCGCAGGGCTGCGCGAGGGGAGGTGCAAGTGGCCGGCGGGGAAGCTGACGGGTGGGACGGGGGCCATAGGTTCCATGTTGTACTTCCGGGGGCCCCGAGGGGACTACGACGGATGGGAGGCGATGGGGAACGCCGGATGGGACAGCAATTCGGTGTCGAAGCACTTCGATGCCATCGAGAACGTCGGCAAGTTCCGGTACCTCCAGAAGTACAACCAAAAGTTCTTAACATCTTATGGGACGTCGGGATTGGTCCACTTGACGCGGTACTACCCTCAGGATACCATCACCAAGAGCATTCTGCAGGCGGCGCAGGAAATGGGGATGAACATCGAGGACGAGGAGAAGCCCATTGGCTTCTTCAGGTGCTTCAACAACATCTACAAGGGACAGAGACAAGACGCCAGCTTCGTCTACATCAACAGGAAGAAGTTGGAGGACAATCTGGTCGTGACCTTGAACAGCGAAGTTGGGACTATTTTGATCAACCCTAACACTAAAGCAGCCGAAGGCGTTCATGTTAGAATCAAGATTAATCAGGAAGGCGGAGATCAAGGAGGTACCCAAAAGAACCCACAAGAAATGGTGGTGGAAAAACAATTGATGGCTACGCGCGAGGTGATCCTATGCGCAGGCGCCATCAAGTCGCCTCAGATCCTCATGAATTCCGGAATAGGCCCACCTGAAATCCTAACCAAATACAAAAAACCAATCATTAACCCACTGATGGTGGGTGAGAACCTTCACGATCACGTTTGCTACTCGGGATTCTTCGCAAAATTGTCCAGCGTCAGCGTTTGGGAATACAGACACAAGCAAATGGACGAGATCTTCAAGTTCTATATCCACAGAAAAGGCCACTTGACTCGCTTAGGACTCAACAACGTGATTGGCTTCGTCAACACGAAAGGAGACCGAGACCACCCGAACGTTCGCTTCGGGCACAGAGTCTTTCTATCGGATGACAGATACTTGCTCCCCAAAATTCTCAAAAACCTCAACTTTAACGACTCTATAACCCAACAAATCACCGAGAAAAACCTCAAATTTCCCCTTCTACAAATCACCCCCTCCTTGACCAATCCGAAATCTAGGGGGCGAATTGTACTGGGTTCCGAGAACCCATACGACAACCCTCTAATCTACCCCAACTATTACGATAAAGAAGAAGACATAGCAGCCATGAGCGACGCCATCAATTGGCTCACAAACATCGTAAAAACCGAAGCTCTAAAAGGACAAATCGAAGAAGTAATCGACTTGAAACCCAATCAAGCAATCGGTGCCCAAAAAGGGCGCAAAATCACCTGGTCGGATAAAATAACAGCCTTTTGCTCAACAACCGGCTGTTACGCTGGTACCTGCAAAATGGGACCCCCTGCGGACACCAATTCCGTCGTAGACCCCAACTTAAGGGTCCACGGCATCAAGGACTTGAGGATCGTCGACGCCAGCGTGATCCCGAAAATCCCCAGCACACCAATCGAAGGCTGCGTCATGATGATCGCAGAAAAAGGGGCCACCATAATCAAGAAGGACCATCAAACCTAACTCTAGCTACAATCATACAATGTAACAAAAAAAAATTGAATTCCGATTTTCGTCTTTCCTTGCCGCACCGAAAGTGATACCTTACCCGACAGGCGACATCAGAATCTGCAGCCCACGAGGAGCAAAATGACGTTTTTCCCGCTTTTCTATCTCAACGCAAACCGGAGTTACAGCAAATTCGATGTAAGGAACCCACTACATCGAATTTGCCATAACTCCCCCTAGGGTCAAGATATTCAAACGGGACAAACGGCATTATATTCCCCTGAACTCTAGCTACAATTTTGAGTGGTCAAACGTGACTTCCGGTTACACCGGAAATAAGGTTGAACATAATCAAGCGGGAGAATTCCACCCTCTTTTAACCCTAACCACCCCTCATCAAACAACCCCATCATACTAGATCTATTATATAGACCGGTAATAACTAAACGCCGTTTGTTTCGCTTTTCTAACCCAACGGAAACAAAAGATACAAACGATTCGATGTAAGGAACCCACTACATCGAATTTGCCTTAACTCCCCTTAGGGTTAAGATATCGAAACGGGACAAACGGTATTATGTTTCTCCGGGCCTCAGCTACAATTCTAGCTAATAGTATACAACTTCCGGTTGCACCGGAAGTAGTGGTAGTACTAAAACTAATGTGCCAGAAATGACAAAAAATAAATTTGTCACCTTGCGTCAGTTTCGTGACAGATGTGTCATTTTTATTAAAGATGTAATTTAATAGACAAAATTCCACTTGTCAAAAAGAACCCAATTGAAAAATTCAAGTTTTATCCAAATTCCAGAGCGAAATGGAGCAAATCATTGTTCCAGACACCGAATACGAGGGCCCCATCGGCAAGATCTTCATGTTGCTCATGCAGACGCTTCTGCTTAAAATGCAAAGTCTAGGCCATCCCAGAGATTACCCGAAAGACTTCGGACCCGAACTTAAAGAAGGAGTAAAAAAAATTCCTAAGATCTCTCCAAAAAAACTTCCTTGTCCTATTTATTCTCTATATCTCTGAACAACCAAACAATTTCCTCCACATTTTTTCTTGTTTCAGAAACTCGACCTAGTTTTCGATTTCATCATCATCGGCGGTGGTACCTCTGGTACCATCCTAGCCAACAAACTCTCCGAGAACCCAAAATGGAAAATTTTGCTTCTGGAAGCCGGGGGACTACCCTCAAAAGCCTCAGAAGTTCCTCTTCTCTACGAAACTCTAATCCGCACAAGAGAAGATTGGAATTTCGAAGCAGAAGAAGAAGAAGATGCCTGCTTGGGGATGTCCACAAAACGGTGCTCGTTGACCCAAGCCAAAGTCTTAGGCGGCTCCAGCACGATTTCTAACCTCCAATACGGAAGAGCAACACCTCTCGATTGGGAGGAAGCATGGGACATGTACAACGAAACTACCACCTACGAGTTGATGGTCTCGTACTACAGAAAGTACTTCAAAGAAAAATCCAGAGAACCACTAGTAAAAAGTATATTCATTTCAGATTAGAAGACTTCAAGTACTACAACGAAACCGATCCGTACCCAATCGACTACAGCCGAGACGGGGTACTAACCTTGGATTTGTTCAACATGGACGACCCAATCAAAGACTTGATAACCCTGGCGGCTGAAGACTGCTCATATTGCAAGATCAAAACCAACGACACCTTCGTCGGGTACATAGAAACGCCGCTATTCGTTCAAAGTAAGTAAAAATCTGTTCATCAACCATTCACAACCAATTCACCAACCATCCACAACCATCTACAACCATCCACAACCAATTCACCACCAAACGGTTCATCAACTTAAAGCGCCGTTCAAGACGAACAAAACAACGTTTTCCCCACCTCTCTAGCTCCACCCACACCGGAATCCCACACGACTTTCTAAATTCGACGAAGTGTCCCACTTCGTCGAAATGGGGATAACTCCCGTTCGGCTAGAGATAAACGCACGGGACAAAAACTATTACATTCTTCTCAACCGGCACTTCAAACCCCACAACTGCAATACCACTTCCGGTTAAGGAAAACACCGCAAGTATACAGAATTATGCTTGTTTACAGATTTATTTTTACAGAAATGAGACAAAACTTCGCCAAAATGTTCCTGACTCCCATCATGGACAGGGAGAACTTGTTCATCGCCCTAAACACCACCGCAGACAGAATCCTTATTTCCTCAGATAATAAAGCTAACGGTGTCATTCTCTCGAATCGCATCAATTGCAAACAACAAGAAGTAAGAGCCAAAAGGGAAGTTATCATAGCGGCAGGAGCAATCAGCACCGCCAAACTTTTAATGTTAAGTGGGATTGGTCCCGAGATCGAACTAACAAAACATAAAATCAAAATCCTCGGCGATCTTCCCGTAGGCAAGAATTTGCATGGTCACTATAAAGTTCCCCTCTTCGTTGGCCTTGATGTCCCATTAACAAAAAAGCAACGGATGCAGTACCTGGACGGGATCTACAACTTCTTGGTTAACGGAAAAGGCTTATTCAGCGAAGGCGGAATAAACGGATTTTACGGATATATCAATACCACAGCTAAAGGTTGTTCTGTTCCTAATCCCAACATAGGCATAGAGCACGCGTTTTACATCAGGAACGATCCTTTGTTGAGTTACACATTCAACAATTCCCTAGGGTACTGCCACCACATCACGCATTCATTGAAAAAGCATAACAAAAAGTTGTCGGTTCTGGTCTTTTGGCTAAAGTTGATAAAACCAAAATCTAGAGGGCAGGTTTTCTTGAATTCCCTCAATGGGACCAACGCCACCCTGCCGCCTACGATCAAAAACAACTTCTTTCAGAACATGACGGATCTGACGGATTTAGAAGACGCCTACAGTTACATACAACAACTTGTCAAAACGAGTTTCTTCAAGGAGTTCAAGGCCAAATTTTTGAAGCTAGAGATCCCAGCGTGCCGTTGTTTCAAGCACCAAACCCATTGCTACATTAAGTGTTATTTGAGGAATATGGGAATACCTACTAGAGCTCTAGTGGGTACCGCAAGATACGGAAATCCTTGTGATATAACTGCTGTTGTTAACGAAGAATTGGTTGTCCACGGCTTTCGCTGCTTGAGGGTGGTGGGAGGGAGTGCATTACCCATAATCACCACTTACGATCCTTTGGGTACCGTCGCTGCTATGGCGCTACGGGCCGCAGACATCATCAAGGAAAGATGGGAGAACGCTACTTGTTCGAACAAAAGTTAGCGCACTAAAAGTGGTACCAGAAATGGTACAGGAAGTACTATATCCGGTACTAAATAGCACTAGATTGAAGCTTGAATAACAACGAACCCAACGCCGTTTACCCCACCTTTCTATCTCAACCCCAACCGGAGTTATTCTAATTTCTACGAAGTGTCCCATTTCGTCGAAAAAAGAAAAGTCGCTATAACTCCCGTTTGGGAAACAATAGAAAGATGGGACTTGCGGCGTTTTACAGGTCTTGGCCACGGCTTGTACATGCACTGATTATAGAATAAAAATATTTTTGTAAATGTGGTGAAAGAAGGCCCAAATGACACGCATTTATTTCGTACGTATAATAGTAATATGAATTGTTGTTTTGAAGTACTTTTGTGCAAATATATAAGTAACTGTTATTATTAGTTGTTAGAATTGATTTCTTCTTGTTCTTCGGAAAATTAATTAAAAATAAATTCGAACTTCGCAGGGTGCAAATTCGAACTTAACTCACTCTCGGAATGGTCAATATGCTGTTATCCAATTATGATTTTCAATGGTTGAATTAGGTATGTAGTAAGTTTATAGGTAGTTTATAGTTAGTAAAACACAGTACATTACATTCACAAACCTATCATTACTCACCTATTTTCATTTTAACATGAATTATACTTACTCCTTACTCCTTATTTTTAATAATTATAAATTTTTAATTGTATAAATCATTATAAAATTTTCATGTTGCAAAAACTTTCTGCAGATACGTACACCCTACGTTAGTCTTACATTGATCGTTAGAGTAATCGCATTAAAAGAACTGTTATTTTGTCTGCAAATATCAATTTT
>JAWQRP010005314.1:0-10821 GCA_033557875.1 Quadriops clusia
GCCTCTACGTGAATGCATTTAATGTAAATACAATAACTGGTAATGTCCATTGCAGATACTTTGTGATTTAGTGACTACTTATTAATTAATGATAACCTAGAATTTAACCTGGAAGAATATTTCTATTCCTCTCCGCTTTCATCGATGTCATTGTTCTGATCATCTATGATACTGCACTAACTTGTATTACATATACCCTCAATGTATCAATAATAGGAAATGAGGTTTATTTCGAAGTTATATTTAACCAAATGTTGACCTGTTTTTTTACTTATAAGTTTCATGATTATTAAGTCATACTTTGATGTCAGTTTTTGGTAATATACAACTTATAATCTTTACTTGAAATACATTTTGTATATAAAGTTAAAAATTAAGTTGCAAATTAGTTAAATTTAACTTATTAAAGATATTTTGCCTTAACCACAGGTATAATTGACCAATGATGTTGCTTGGGTAATACTTTTCTGTGGTTATCTAAAATAATTTTAGTTCAATCTGTTTCATTTATTTTAAATACGCTGACTACTGGTTTCTTCAGTTTTCAAATCTCTATATAACTATCTACAGACATTTAGGGATACGTTGAAAACGCTTATTTCGCATAATTATCTAGCAAATAATCAACCAAACTTCCAGCGCGTACAAAAGCAGAATCTTGAAATATAAAGAAAATTGTCTTAAATTGAAAAGAAAATTATTTAATGGCGGTGGTTGTTTATAACTTTGTTCGCCAGCTAAAAGGCTAGGAAATATATTTCACTCAGCCCGATACCGAACGGCTTCAAAGTAATAGTGGATAATAAAGGATCAAAGGGACGGATATTCCAATTAATTTATTTCCCTCGGCCCAAATTTTAGTCGAGCAGAGGTTGTGGTGCCGTTGCGGAAGTCATTGGAACTCGCCGGCGAAAAAGAGTTGGTCATATTTAATTGCGCACCCTCATCAAATTGGAAAACTTTCCTAATGCTAAAACGTCGGCCACAATTAAAATTCGCATGATGGGGCCGAGGGCGAGAATGCGTGACGGGTTTGCACGGCCTGTGACCCCCGTACCCTCGCGGTCAAATTAATGTCCTATACAAGTCATTTAGAGTTACCTATTTATGACATTCTGAATCAATAAATACCGGTAGCCACATATGCAAGATCAAAATTTATTCAATTTGATTTTATAACGAACAAATTATTATATCATCTACATGCCGTTCATATAACTAGCATCATCAAATTAAAAAACTTTCCTGATGTTCCTCGTAGTCAAATTAATATCCTTTACCTATCAGTCATTTAGAGTTATAGGTATATTTATTAAAAATAATTCTATTTGTTTTTGTAACGAATAAATAATTCTAGAAACAAATAATTATATCATCTACATGTTTTTTTTATAGAAGCTAGTATCATCAATTTGGAAAACTTTCCTAATGTTCTTCGTGGTCAAATTAATGTCCTATACAAATCATCTAGAGTTACCTACTTCTTGTACGTATTACAGAGATTCGCCATAAATTTCGGTTACTTCTCAGAAACAGAACTTATTACTCCATTGTAAATATTCCGCAAATAGAAGCTAAAAAGTGAAACCGACCAACAAAGGAATTGCTACTGCGAAACCTAGATAAAAGAAATGATATTGTGTTCTTAAAGCTGCAGGAAATACAGGCAACACCACCGCATGTTTTATTCAAAATGTCATTTTTTAGAAAACCGCCTTCCATTCCAGTTTTATGCAACTCTATTTTCAGTTTTATTCCATTCGATATTTCAACGTTTGCTCAAGCGCCTCGGATAAAATATAAAAAATTTGGTAAATTTTTACTTGTTAACTTCTTCCTCTGCAGCAGTTTGTTTCTATAACTCCGAATAAGGGTTGAAAGGAATTTGAAAGCGAATTAATATTAATTTCCTTGGTGCTAGGGGGGTGTTTTATCACATTCATATGGGTTTTATGCATGACGTATATCTTTATTTATTTACATTAGCGCCAATTTCAAAGGGGGCCTGTAAGAAGGTCCGCATACCTGCGTGTGTGTAACGACCCCTCGACCCCTTTTTATATTATGTATCGCGCAGGAGGCGTCGGAATGCCCCTATTCATGGTACATAAAGCCCGGCCATAAAATAACCTCACTGAGAGACGAACGCGGAAGATTTATGAGCAAAATTATCTTTTGAAATCCCGAATTTAGTGGGCAAAGCAAGCACCTCAGTTGACCGCCTCCGGCGCTTTTGTAGTCAATCTTCCCTTTCCGGTTCCCACGGTGAGGACATTTCCCCAACCTTAGTCCTCAAACGTACACGCAAATATTTAAGGAAACCCTTAGCTGGTCCCATCCAGGAGGAAGCGTTTTTTTACTTCCACTTAAATCTGGGATGGAGATAGTATGTAAAAGACCGCGGGCATGGGAGCCTCAGTCAGTTTAGCACCCCCTCTAATGCCAGATAAGGGAGCAATCTTTGCGTTTTATGCGGAATTTGCTTGCACATAAAGGGCGGTTTATCTCGAGGTGCGAACTTCATGTGTCACTGGAATATTTATTCGGTAATCCTTTTATCGGACTGTTAGTTGTAGGTCCTTATCTAAAGATGTCTAAGCTAGGAGTATTTTACCTTTAACAGGACGCTTGACGTACGTTTATTTGCCTAAAGTTTAAAGAAATTGTGGCGAATTTCACCCTATGTCTTTAGAATAACTATATAATGTATGTGGAATAACTCACCATACCATTAAGTTATAACATGTTCCTATTAACACACATGGAAGTATTCCTAATGAATGCTGGCCAAAAGTTGAAAACATAAAGTTTGTTAAACCCCTCGACAGTTCATGTGTTCCACAAGTTTAATAACCGTTAGGACATAATTCGCCCGTTTTAGTAAGTTTCCCTTGGACTTCTATGTGATTACTCTAAAACCAATCATTTACTACCTTGTGTTCGTTAGCCCTTGATGTTGTCTCAAGCGGAAGGTAAAATTTAAATTAACTGCCATGGCACAACACACAAAATTTTGAACATTAAGTTGATTTTGCTTCCTAATTACGATTGAAATATGAAAAAATAATCAGACAATAGATCTAACAAAAAAAACATAAAGAAGGCGCAATAAAGTTAATTGAAATCATAAGTTTGTAAATTGTTTCAAATTTCAACATAAATGTTAAGTAGTTAAAGAGGGTTTGCAAAGGTGGATAAGACTTAATGAGAGCATCTTTTTTAACATATTAAATCCATGCACCTAAAATAATTGAAAATGAAAATAATAACATTGTGAACTTGCTACGTTAAGATTACAACAAAAAATTATAAATTTGAATATGAAATGTGCCATGAAAAATACATTATAAATATAATTTAATATTAGTTTCCTGGGAGTAAGTCCGTGTTTGTTGAATAAAACAAGTAAAATGTGCCTAACACTTTAGCATTTCGCGGGCTCGAATCCGCATCATCAGAGGCCAAAGATCACTTTATTTTCCCTTAAACTTTCGAACAAAACATCTGTAATTGGAAACCATTATCAATTAACTTGGTCTATGTATCAACAACGCAAACCAATTGAAACTTATCGTAGAGGTTATGTACGGTGCTACCAAGAGGGGATCACTGGTATAGAGAAGATTGAATATCAGGTATAAGCAATGAGTATGACAAAGACATTTAATGCACACGATTAGTTGGAGTACGATAGAGGTTCATAAAAAAGGCACCCGTTTCGCGCACTCTTTCTAACACGTTTATTTATTGACTGTCTTCCTCCAATATGAGAACCAATCAAAACGCGCCCATGCATTTGACAGAAACCGAACTTGCATCAACTTCACTCCGCGCGCCGGCCGGTCAAGTTGAAGACGCCATTTGCATAAAACGACTTGCAAACAAAGCGAAGTGTGAAAATAAAGTTAATATAAGCATTTAAATCACGTAAGTACGATTTTCTAGTTAGATGTGTAAATTTAGAAAAGCCTATGCCCGATAACTACCTGTTGAAAGTCAACTAAATGTAAGATCACCTGTTGATTCAGCTTACAGTATAAAATAAGTTGGTTGTATTGTTTTTACAGTAACAATGCCAACAATACACTTTCCCGATTCGATGTTTGGAAATGAAGAGTGATGTGCCCCAAACTGAACAATATGTCTATGGAGGAAGTTTCGAAGAAAAGTTTCTTGATCATAGTTCAAAGAAACTGTTAGTCCCTGATGCAGTTCGTACGCTATATCTATCACTACGTAAGTACATATGAGTGTTTTAATAGATAGATATGTGACCTGCAATCTAAACCCTTCAAAACAGTCTTAGGGCTAACGCCACGAGAGAAGTCGCCAGTGACGTCACGTATATTCTATAAGACTCCATGTAAAATTGATGACACAGCCGGCCACTTCTTTCGTGACGAGAACCATACAAGCTAGTGATATTTAATATCAATATTTTGTTACTACAGCAAGCGGCGGTTCTTTGGACGTGAATGGCACATTAAGACGGAGCGAAGGCAATCGGGAACCCTTAACTAAGTAGACAGAGCAATCAAACTTTCCTCACCCATGTTTAGATCAGAATCCTTAAAAAAGCCACCCAAGCACTACAGGAAAACAGATACCCAAATCATTTCATTTAAAAAATAATTAAACAACGCACTCGTGCGTTTCATCTCCAAACCCACAAGACACCTTACAACCACCCCAACCGATCCCAAGATATGTTCTCCTTCCATACGTCCAACACCTTTCAGAAACAATATCCCACATACCTAAACCTCGCGAACTTTCCATTGGCCATCAAAACCACAACTCAATCAGACAAAAACTCTTCTCATCCTTAAAAACCCCCATCCCGGTAAACAAAAAACCCACTTTGTGTATGAGGTCAAGTGTCTGGATTGTTCCGGGACCTACATAGGACAGACCCAACGTCACCTAGGAGATCGAATCAAGGAACACAAAAAAAGTCTCACTTCCAATCATTCTGGAAACACCAGCTTAAAGAAACATGCTGCGGAACTCCATCACAACCTTGAGTTTGAGAATCCGCGGGTATTATGCCAAGAGAAGAATGGTAAATCCAGAGGTATCCTAGAAATCATTCAAATCAAGAAGAATGAGAATACCAGCGTCAATGACCGCAAAGACATTGAAGGACTAAGCCACATCAATTATTCTCTCCTTCGGAGAGTTTGACACCTTCAATCCACACACAATTTTGTCCACACGCCGCGCCGTTTGAATTTGCCGCCTTTAATCCGCTCGCATTCCACACTCTGGTGGTGCGTCATCTTCTGTCACTACAAAGCATCGTCGTTTCCTGTCTCAACCTACACGTTTTGCCTTTATCATTTTAAGTAATTTTTAATTAATCCAATTTAATCGTACAGAATGTAGTCGATTTAGACAATGGGAGTACATTGTATTCCTTTTATTTAGTTTTATTTCTCATATTATGTTAATACATCGCATCTCTGAAAGAATTGTAAGTAGCACCGTACATAACCTCAACGATAAGTTTCAATTTATTGGCGTTGTTGATACGTAGACCAAGTTAATTAATAATCGTTTCCAATTACAGATGTTTTGTTTGAAAGTTTAAATGAAAATAAAGTGATCTTAGGTCTCTGATGAAGCGGTTTCGAACCCGCGAAACGCTAAAGTGTTAAGCACATTTTAATTGTTTTATTCAACAAACACGGACTTACTCCCAAGAAACTAAAAGTAAAAAATAAATGCATATTGTTATTTGCTACCGAAAGTTACGACCGTCAAAAGTCAAAGGTGCGATTTTTCTTTGATTGCCAATAAGTTAATTAAAAATTGTCTCAGGAAAATGTAACAAAGTGGAACACATAGAGAAAAGTTCATTCTACAAGATGTAATTGGAGAAATTAGTCACAAAACATCATTGAGGTCTGTGGACGTGTTTAAAATTTGAAAATTTACGGAAATTTTTCAGTCTTTCGTTTCTCACGTGGAAGTAGGGGGTTTCTTAAGAAAAAGAAACTTTTTGCTTAAAACATCGGAAAGAAGAGAGTTTTTCCTTTAAAATGATGTGCATAATATTTTTGGATGATCATTTTTTTCAGAGATACAGAGTCTTGAAAATGACCGACATTTTTACTCTCTCGTAGGTGTTCCCTTAATTTTACAGGCCAGTGTAATTGAAAATGAAAATAACAACACTGTAAACTTGTTACGTTAAGATTAGAACAAAAAACTATAAATTTGATTATGAAATGCGCCACGAAAAATACATTATAAATATAGTTATACCAAACCATTCTCAACACAATAAAATTTAGTAATATCCAGAGTGTTACCACTGAAAGACAAAATCAAAAATAAGGAGATAAAAATAATGAAACAAATAGTTATTAGAAATGGATACTATATAAAATTATTAATATGAATACTTCTAATAAAAAACTATGATTGATTAGAAAATTGGTTTATTGCATTTATTATATTTTTAATAGAGGAGTATATTTTAAAACTTACAACCATCCAATATTCTTAGTGGCATTAACTAGTTGACCTTCAATTAAAACTCTTTTGATGAAGCAAAGATCATTACAATTTTAGTAATCGAATATTGAATCTGCCTACAAATTGTAATCAGTGTCGTATTCTCGCTCCGTATATTTTCTTTAAAAAAATCACACTTTAATCCTCTTTAAAACTCCAATGTAATTATCTAATTAACCCGGAAATAATAGTCAGCTCTTGTGAAGGTGCTATTTTAATATCCTAATTGGCTTCATACAGAAAAAATTTCAAATTTATAACCAATTAAGTTCAATTTACATTCAATTATAGACTCGGAACGATTAAAAATATAATTAAAATTTCAACAACACTGGAATTATTTTATTTTTTTCAACAAAAGAAACTTCCATGAAATATAAGTGAACAGCATTGAATTTACGCATTTTAAATGCAGTTACCTAATTTCAGCAACTTTGAATTAATCAAAGTGAAATTTTTAATTTTGTTTGTCGGGAAAACTCCGCGCCGCTCACACTGACAGAGGCCACTAACTCCCTGCGCATATTAATTCTCAGCAAGGACTCGTCGAAGACCCACATCAAGTCTCAAACTCCAATTTATAATTCTCGCTTTCACGCCTGAATGGAGATATTACCGTCGTCTTTCTATATGTGCCGCGTCCGCAGCAGTCTGCTGAAGCGCCGAGTTTGAGGGTGTAATGAAGTTGGGAGGATATTCGAAGGCGCAAGGACCTGATTTCCGGGGAGAAAACGATTTCTCAATTGCTGGAGCCTTTCATAACGGAGTTAGGCAAGTATCTAAGATGGCCATGCCGTATGGCGGAGGAGCGACCTCGCTGCCAACTCCACCCCCAGAAAATTAACGATCCCGGAAGCTTAACAGAAACATCCTCGAGTCTAAGTGCTGCTCATTTAGCGCCTACTATGTCTCCCGATTGTGTTTCGAAGACCGTAAAATGGATAATAAATACTTTGCATTGTGCGAATGGCATCGAAGGTTGCCGTATTGTTCTTGGATTTTCTTCTTCAGATGAGTTTCTAATGGATTCCTCGCTTTTTACGTAGTCTGCCTAAGTGTTATAAAGGAAAGTTTTCCGTTTATTGTGCAAACTTAGATTGCAATAAAATATTTAATCTACATACGCGTCGACTATAAACGTGTAAGAGCCTTCTAAATTCAGCTTTGTTTCTTGGGGGAGTCTCCAGTTAGCACATAGGAAGGCTTCATCTCTGGTTTCGCTGGAAATGAGCCGAAATACGTGAAAGAAATACAAAGGGGCTTTAATGATGGCTTTATGCACGCGCAGAAGAATACACAACAGCGGCTTAGGAGCCATTTAGCGAAGGGGTGCACGAAATAAAAATCAGTACCAGCAAACAAATTTCGCCATGAATTATTTATGTTCGCGAAGCTAACACCCTTCGACCTTTATTACTCCTTGTATCGGAATAAGTGGCCCAAATTGGCTGCTTATCGGGCGTAAACTGAAAAATTTGGCGGCCCTCGAACTTTCCCGACTCAAAGAACTTCTTTATTGGAGGAATTACGGCCGATCTTTTATCGTTAACTTCGGAGAAAATTGAATTTGTTCTTGTAAATGAGATAGTTGAGGTTTCCGAAAGTTTTCGTTTACTTTTTGTTGAGGGTGCTAGATTCTTGAAAGTTACAGAGCTTTTAATTAGCAATTGTTCATAAATCGCCTAAATTTATTTTTTGTACTTATAAATTAATAACATGTACTTCTACTTTTGATAGATATATTTTGTTATGATATAAATTACGAAAAACTACAAACACGCTGTGAAAGCCTAGAAAATTAAATTGAGATTGTTTAGGGTTTCATATTTTCTAATATGAAACCATCTAAGTAATTTTTAAATTGGCTCGTCCAATTACCTGAATTCTAACTAGGTGGTTCGTCATTAAGTTTCACTAGAGTATATTCGACATTCATTTAATAAAAAATGAGCAAGCTAACAAATTGTTCCCAGGAATGCAATCTGCAATCCTTTGAATATTTTATTAAGCGATGCTAACAAACGTTCGCCAACAAGTTGGAATTGTTCCAGCTGGTGTTTGAAATCCTGCAACACAATTTGGCGAATAGTAAATAGTTTGGTGAAACTTTTAGCGCGCAAATTATTTTTTGTAAATGTTTACTTACATACTGTTTTATTAGGCAAATTATACCTAAAGCGTTCTATAAATGTGATGACAACTTTGTGGTTAAAGAACCACAAAAATAACTTTAAATCAGTAACAAAATATATTTTTGATTTTTTATATGAAACAAAATTTGTCCACTTGTTGTTTGACTAAATTTTAAATATGTTGGTCGCAATTTTGTCAAATCAACCTGGTTCTTTTATAATTTTACCTAAAAATTCCTCTCAGTGTTGAAAAATAGCTACTATTATTTACAACGCCATCACAAGTCATGATTAAAAGAAAAACATTTCTCAGCCTGTTGTACTATACATTCGACTGGGTGTGGCGGCATTATTAAAATGCAAAAGCCATGTTAAAATTTAGAAAAGTTGGGCAAAGCGTCGGATTGTGAAAACCATGCGTCCACAGCGGACAGCAGTTGAAACTTTTCAAACGAAGGCTCGGGGGTATAGAGCAGAGCATAAAAGTGGAGGCAACAAACTCATCTGCCGAATAGCTTGCCTCTAGCCATTATTTGAATGCAAGCCGTCGAAACGCTTAAGGAATGATTTTATTTGAGGAAAAATAAAAAATTTGCTTCTATTACACCACCAGTAAACTTTGCACAGTATAAGTCAAAATCTTGCAAATTTTTAAATATGATTTTTTCGTGTTCCTTGAAGACGTCGAATTTGTATAATATGTTTAAGTTAAGTTATTATCATTTAAGTATTTATTTCTGATAACCGTATTTTGTTTACTTTTTTTGGAGTAAGATTGTGAAAGTGCAATACTGTCCACCATTACAATGGAACTATTTAATGTAGTTGAAGTGATAAGAAATAGGACTTGGGCTACGTGGACCGGTCAAAGGGTAAAAGCTTACAGCAGAGACTCAACCCTACCTAAGAGCAACAAACTTGGTGTTTCGGCGGCGCCGACGCCGCTATTAAGCCAAACTAAACGTTGACATTTTGCGGTTACGTCTCTTGTCCGGATTGCCCCGGCTTTACTCAAGATAATCGTTTAGTTAGTGATGTTCCACCGAGTTAACGTTTTCTGTTAACGACTTCACTTTCCCAACTAAACACTGTTTTCGCTAATTCACTTGCCGCTTGCAGCAGCGACGGTTTATTTGTGTTTCTTCAAGAGCCTGCACAAATGCCTTTAAATCATTTATAGATTGGTAGTTTTCCTCTTCTCCTTCTCCTCAAGGAAAGACGTGGTCGGCGCTAGGGACGTTTATTTTAACTTAATTTTGAACTAAACAAGCAAACTTGTTTTGAGAATAGTATGGCAATAACTTTAACATGATTACATAATTAAGGAAAATGATAATGTTTTTTTAAGAATAAATAAATATATTGTAATTAATGGGGTAATACCCGCTTAATTTACATGAAACCGAGACACATGGAAATATCCCAAAAGCAGAACCGGCGGGAGATTCAAATCATTCCGAAATTTAATTGCCCAAAATTACCTGTGATCGTCTACTATTGGTCGGAACCCTTTTTTGCGTTGATTTCGTTGTATCCCAGAATTCGTAGGCAAATATCACGTCAAAAAGAAATAAAAACCAAATTAAGGCGAGAGCTGTTATTGAGAGTGAAACACAAAGTGATAAGTTGAATCAAGAAAAACTCAAAAGAAATGTCAGGTCGTTTGTGGGTGTGTGTGTGTGTATTTTCAAAGTCCACTTACGGCGTTATAACCCTTAATTGAGAAATTTATTACTGATTTTAATTTTGATTTAGTTATTCGCTTTAAATTTAGATATTTTATTGAATTGTTCTGTTACTAAGACAGTACTCTTTCATTCTTTAGCTTTATAATTTTTTTGTGATTAAGAAGTACTGGAAACGCGAATGTTGCTGACCACGCGTAGACGTAATTTTGAGTAGCGTGTATACCCTCAGAATAATTATGTTATGTTTATCAACGTAAATATTTTTACTCACCCACAGAGCTACGCTACGGCTCTACCTCAACAGGACCATCTGTGCTACGGCTCTATGACCTCCAAACATTTACAAAGCTAAGGCTTTAATCCACGACAGAGCTGAAAGTTAGTCTTAAGAGGCAGCTAGTCATACCTTAAAACGTATTTTAGATATTTTTTCGCGTAGGAATAAGATATCGCCATGAAACAAACGGCATAATATTCCATTT
>JAWQRP010005315.1:0-10820 GCA_033557875.1 Quadriops clusia
GAAGAAATTTCATAAAATATTATGTCAAATAGGAAATTTCAAATTTATCTTTAAATCTCCTGAAGATGTTATTATTACATAACGAAACGTCGAGATAGATAGTTAAATATATATTTTTAGACCTTATTCCCAATACTATTAATATTTAATAATATTAAAAATTTAAAGTTTGTATGTACTATTGAAACTGACGTATTAACATTCAAATGCTTTGGAAGATATAAAATTTAAAATCAAGGAATTATCTGAGGACTAAGCTCATGGTTCTATTGTTGCCAGATTATTTAACACAATTTCGTTTTGATAATTAATTAATTAAGGCTGGGGATGCAGTTACCATGTTACAGTATTAATTACTCAATATTTAAACGGTTTGACCTATGAAGTTTTGCTAGGAATATGGTCTATGACATTACGCATGGAATAGCTATGTTGAAATTTAAAAAAAATACACATGTTGAATAATGTTTTAGCCATAAAAAAGTTATATTAACATTTGGGTATTGTTTAAAAAAGTACTGTCAAAATTTGTATAAAAAAATGTAAAAAATACTACTATATGTTAAAATAACACATGAAACTTTCGGATGATTCAATTTGTTTGTTTTCAAGTTAAAATTTTGCTATTTTATTTGTATCTTTTACATACTATTGTTTATCGATTGGCTATCTTCATTATTCTAATTTTTTATTTTTAGTAATATTGAGCATTTGATATATGTTAATTAGTAAGTAGTTCAAAAGAAACTTTTTATATATTAATTATAAAATGCATATTTTATCTGGAATTGTGATAAATGTATAATTAAATAATTATTTATAAGGAAAATTTTATATTTCAATTGCAATTCAGTTTAAATCCGCGTCATTATGCTAACCTTCTCGATAGTTCAGCACATGTCCACTAGTATTCGTGATCGTTATTTTTAACTTGTCAACTTAAAATAATAGGTATACAGTAATACCTCGTTTAACGAAGCTATGTAATTTTTCTGTTTCCTAATATGTAAAACTTGTTTTTTCAAAATTTCAAGGTAACTATTCCATGAGTAATATTACAGGCCAGTTTCCTACCAAATTTCAACATCATAGGTCAAACTGTTTAAAAATTGAGTAGTCAAAACTGTACTAAACTGCATCCCCAGCCTTAAGCGAGGTATGACTGTAATACGAACAGTTATGGTTAGTATGGTTGGTTGTCTATATTAAGGGCAGAATCATTAGCGACTCCTCGCGGCAACCATCTGGAAGCAGAAAATTTGCACCCCAGCCTTAATGATTAATCATTAAGTAGGTAGAGCAACTCTTAATATTATACAATCAATGTATTGCACATTATAATACAAAAAGGAAAAATTACTCTATTTGATACAAAAAGGAAAATTTACTCTATTTGATAGTTCATTTCTACTTAAACTTTACTATGGATGAATGAAAACGAATACCTATCAAATTTAGAACAATGAAAAATATATTTAATAGTTATAATGCATTAAATGTAAAGCCGTATAGAGTACCTCCTAAGTCTAACTTAGGTAATGTTAATTTCGTTTTTACATTATAAATGTCTTACCAGCGACGAAGACGAACAACAAAGTAATCAGTAAGCAAAAAATTCAAAATCATCCATCTATTAATGAAACCTCTATGTATAAGTGGGAAGGCATCATTTATGACATTTTATCATGTAAACAGTGGCTTGCTTTTTTGGTCAACATGTATTACCAAAATATTTGTTTGTAAATAAGTAAGTACGAAATCTACTGCAAAAGATGCTGGTTTAAACATTGTCGTTTAGCTTTTGTCACCAATTTACAACTTTACTATAAAACTATATATCCATGTTATTATATTCACATAATACACTAACGACGTACAACTTGGCAGTCTTCCATGAAGATTTTTCACGTTGGCCAAACTACACTCACAAAGTCGATTGCTATTGTGAAGGCTCTAAAATTTTTGATCGAAGCTCTTGCTTAGATCGTTGGATATAATTACATATAGGTATATTTAATCCCTACCATTCTGTTATTACGGAAATTGTTAAAACTTAGTATTACTTATATGTGGTATTACGTTCCGAAGACAAGAAAACCCAGAAATAAACTCAAAAAGAAAACTTTACGTTAACCAAACTATTGATTTGTCCTTATAATATGAATAAAAACAGCGTTACCGCACTAACAAACAAGATAATCCAGAAATTTTATTTTAGTTAAATGGAAAGGAAGATTATTTTACAAATAGGCAAGTTTTTTTTAATCAGGAAGTAAAATGTCTGATCGGAATATCAACACACTTGCCAAATCGTAGCGGCACGTTCTGGACATTAGTTTTTCACTCGAAGAGTTTATTTTCGCGAAAAAATTCAAAGCTGACATAAAAACTCTTTATTTTTCACGACAAAATAGTATAAAGTGCCGTCACATATACATAAATTAAGGTATGTCTTTGATCAATGATTAGGGGTAATTGTTAGTCTGGCCCCACCTACAAAACTTAACCAAGCACTATATTGTTATTGGCAACATTATGAAATTCCCATAAAATAGTTATAATCTTGATAGTATTGAATTAAAAGCTGGGTTTTCTGCTAAGCTTAAGAGTCAAGGAACAAGTAATTTCTTTAAGAAAAACAGCTTATAAGTATTCATTACTGTCAGAGATAAAAATATTTATTTTAGTATGCGAGCAAGTAACCTTATAATTGCAAATGCACACATTTTTCTATCGTCAGTAATATAAAGAGTAAATAAGAAAAGGTAAACGATTGGTTGCGAAGAAGCAAATGGTCGCTTCACCAAGCAAAATAAACAAGGTTATGTTTATCGACTACTTACAGTGGCATGTAGTTAAACGAAATACAACAAAAAATGTAGAATTACATTGATGTAGATGCGTCAAACCATTTGCTTACAACTTAAGTCGCCCTTGTTGGCACTTAGGATGTAAGCAATATGTGCACACAAACTTGCCACTTATATGTGGCAATACTTAAGCTCATGTAATATGGAGTTAGCGAGTGGAATAACGATTTGAGAAGAATGTTGATATTTAAACCATTCATAGTATCAACTGAGGTATCCATTATATCTTTAAAGACAAAACCAAAAATATAAATGTTACAATCCCCTTTACTTTATCAACAAAAAATCTTTTAGGCAAATTATAAACTCAAGTTTACTACCATGATAAAGCAGTTCCTTTGAACGCACCAAGTATAGGGTTTGTATAGATTTGCTTATGAATAGCTTATTTGCTTTTCTTATTCAAGAGCTTGGAGGCTGAAGGTATAATGATGGCGATAAGTTGCCCCAACTTTGCAATGAAGAATTGGAATACAATTCGATACAATGCAGCGTTGGATTTGGGGAAATGGGCTGCTGATTCTGAGACCTTTTGTTTAGCTATTTTATTGGCACGAGTTCCGAATGAATGCGTTATTTATTTATTAATCGCGTACATATTGCCCATACAAAATTAAAGAATTCCTGTTTATATCACCCCTACTTTTTTATTATCGCCCATTCAAGTAAGTTCTCTAGCTGTATATGACTTCGATCTAAACTTATATCGCATGTGTCCCAAAATGTAATGGCATTATACAACTTGATGGCATTCCGCAGCACTAAAAAGTAAATTGTCCCACGCCCATTCTTGGGTAAATTATAACACCAGTCTAGTTTACAACAGTGTAATATAGAGCGAATAAAACGCTCCATTTCTACAATCGCATAAAAAATGGTTTTATTGGAACTCGGGGGACAATATTCGGTGCGAAAATTTTAGGATATTATTTCTTTTTTAATTTAACAACTAACTTAGATGCGGACGAGCCACCTCATTAAAATTCTAAATATACTGCAATCTGCACTTACGGTTTATTATTCTAACAGCCTGGCTAAAATAATCCCAGAGCTCAGGGTAAGCGCAATTTTGCAACAGAATACTGCATTGTGGAAACTACTGTAATAAATTTAATACTTAAGTGTACCATTAGTACTTCTATAACGTTAAAATACATATGTATATCGGGATACCATAGGACGAACAAAATTTATAAGGACATCTCTAATGACTAAATGCGATTACGCTAACAATATAGTTATTAAGATACATTACAAAGAATTTTTATAGTAACCTTCGGTTGTAATGGTTAATTAATTATTTATTGCGTGTTCATTGTTCTTATTGATGTACTGGGACCGAATGAGGTCGCATATTCCAAGTACAAATTAGGATATAATTCTTCTGATGATTCTACATACTTAACAATTACTGTAGCCTATTCTTGTATATTTAGGGGAAAAGTTGATACAACTTTTAATTATACGAAAACTGACTTGAGGGTTTAGAACGGCAGCAATAGATGAACGCCATAAATTACCGAATGACTCTTTTACTACCGAAAGGAATAAAATTTCACGTATTGTTTACGACTTAATTGTGTAAGTTGGTGGGGGGCATTGCATTCTGTAGTCACTAAGTGCGTTCTAATTCCGTTATCGGGCTAATAGTGAGGCAACCCCCGCCCGGCCTGGTCATTACATCTGCCAGCCCATCCTGTTATATGGGGGTGCAATCTAGTTGCAGAGTGCAGATCGGAGGCCGATAACGAACGCGATAAAGTGCGTGGGTGGGGGATTTCATCTAGTCTGGCCTCCTCTTGCATCCCCCTTGCCAGAAAAATATCCCCGTCCGCTATCAGAGGGTACATACTAAATTGATGGATGTGTTGATCCGTCACCGCTCCCAGTTTACAACATGTTAAATACCCTGCAAACAATGGGGCGATAGTAAATAATTACCGTTTCCTTAGCCCGAGGCTGAAGGCCATCATCTTCTCTTATTAATTTTTCAAGACAAATAATGAAGATGCGCTAGCTTGCTTTTTCGTTTTATAAAACGCAGGAAAATTAATATTTCTACGTCAAAGTCGGAAGTCGATTGATTTTCACTTAGGTACGTTAAAAATCAAAATTTGTAACAAAACCAAGTCTTAAATATGTAACAAAACCAAGTCTTAAATATGTAACTTTGTTAACTGCAACACAAGATCGCCCATTACATGGACGGTTAAATTTAGTTATTACCTCAAACAGGTAGGTACTAATTTTGTTTATATGGCGTGAACATTTCATTGAAAGCTCAAATAAGAAAGCAACAACTAGGCTAATTGGTTTATTTTCGAACGATGAATCAGTCGGAACAAAATAGCAGGACAGGTGCCAAATATAAAGAAAGCTCTGTGGATTCATGGTAAATTAAATCTTGACGTACGATTCGTTTTAGGGATTTAGGACAGAAAAAATTTTGAAGTAATTTTTCTAAAGAGATTTTAAAATGTACGTGTGTTATCATTTTACAGAAAAAGTGTCCCAAAACAGAAAATAATAAATAATCCCAGATTATTTATTCATTCATAAATTCCCTTAATTCACAACAACAAGCGGGGCGGATGAGGATCTTAACCTTCCAAGATAAATTGCGAAACTTATCTCTTGGATGAATTCGCGAGATCACAACAATTCGTAAACAAAGTTTTACTTTCGGGAAGTACTGCGCCGACCTGAAGCTGAATCAATTTGCATCTCGTTTCATATTGAGGCGAAAACATCGCCAGAAAGCCAAAAGCGAATTGATTTCTTGGGGAATTAAAAATAGCTCGTTGGCAGTTTCTGCGCCAACGTGAAATAGAAATTTTTGCAGTCGTCCCGGACGGAAGTTCTTGCAATGTCGATAAATGTTTTGGTACACACATACTTTTCTAGATACAAACTATCACAAAAATATTGATGTGTAGTAAAACCAAATAAAATAAAGAATTCCTTATGAAAACATTTTTATAACGCTAGTGGTGGGTTCTGCCTAACCACCGTATACTGGAAATTATAATACCATATTCTACAAAGTAAAAAATTCGGGATAATTGCCAAACAACATGGTATCAAACTGTGTTTCAAAACATAGAGCACCATTGGCACAAATTTGGTCAATGGAAAAAACTTTACTCCGTTAACTCACAAAACTTCAATGTCCTCATTGTCCTTCTACATACATAGGAGAAACGGGCTGCATGTTGAAGACTAGATTCAATGAACATGTCAGAAACTGAATTATCTCTGAGGCGGGTCGACACACTCTCATGACAGGTCATCTCTTCAACTTCGATAGCCTTCGACTTTTGCAGTAGGAAAACAACTTAAAAAAATGAAAACCAAAAGATTCAGGAAGTACCAAAGTGCTTAAATAACAACAGTTGGTAGACAGGTAGTAATAGCCCTCTGTCCTCTATTGAGATTCATCTAATTTTGTTTTTAATTTTAAGCAGCCAACTGTCTTTATATATGTAAAAAACAATGTTAGGGATCACTCTTAAGAATTTTGAAAATGATCAGGTATTCCAACATAAAAGATAGTAAATAATAGCCCGTGTATCATTTACAATAAATAAAGGAATAAAAAATGATAATATGGAGTACATAGTTTACTGAAATCATTAATAGACTTATTACCCAAGCCTAAGCAAGAATTTCTAAGTATGTAGTTAATAGGTAAAGAAATAAATAAATTAATATGGTAATAAGTAGGTATGTATATGCATGTGATTTTTCATGGAAATTAACTAGTCCGCTAATAAACCATATTTATGATTGATAACTGGATGCCACAAATATCAAATTAAAGAGCACGTAAGTACTTTATTTTACATTTCCGGCGCAGAAGATTTAAGTAAGAGGGTGTTGACACAATCAGGAACACCTCGGGCATTAGTGGGTTGTTTTCCAAAGCCGAAAATAACATTTTTTTTTATACAGCTTTCTGCTGCATTTCATAACTTGGCGCAATTTACGTTAGCTCTAAATTAGAGGTTCTCAAAATAAACTTCCTTAGCTTCCGTTGATTTAGATACTCCAGACCGTCGAGTATGTCATTTTGTTGATCGCCGTTGTGCGATACTGTCTTTGGCCAATTCCTCCCAATTAAAACTCAACCTTGATTTTTAATCAAGC
Organism: Quadriops clusia; assembly: GCA_033557875.1. Lineage (NCBI taxonomy): Eukaryota > Metazoa > Arthropoda > Insecta > Coleoptera > Hydrophilidae > Quadriops > Quadriops clusia. The sequence continues at coordinate 7,017 of JAWQRP010005315.1, forward strand.
GAACCAAACGAGTGGTACCGCATAATATTTAAATAAAGGCGAAGGATTCCTGTTAAGGTCGCCATGCGTAAAAGTCGGGTTTGTTTATTTATATTTCGTAGGATCGAGGTAGGCCGTCTGCCTTCTAAAGGAAACCAACGCTGGATGCATAAAATATTTTAATAATACGTATTCGACATGTTTGTATAAATACTCTGGGCGAGTTCATATACCTTTTGTGATTATAGTGCGATCTAAATTTAACTTTGTTATTATACAATTTACAACTACAAACAACGCTGCTTTCTTTTACAATCTAGTTTATACCGTAAAGATTAACTTTAGCTTTCATTGTAATCAAAATACCAATTTAGATTAATTTATTTATACATCTTATTGTAATACCATTTCTCTGCGCGTTGTTCCTTATCTTATATTGACCACATAACTTCCTTTTCCATTAGGTTTTCTAGGAAATAGAACAAAGTGACAATTCTGACAAAGGAAATTTAAATTTTTATAATAATTGAATTGACGTGTGAAATAGCTATGATCTGTATTGAAATTCTCTTTGATAATTTAGGAATTGCGGAAAATGTACTGTATTCAGATAAGTTGGTGATAATAATTTTACCGGAAAACAGAACACACACGAGGAAGTTACATTATCTTACGGCTAAAGATATTATCAAAAATACACACCCATAGCAATACAGGGCGAGTTAAAATGGCAAATTATTTAATTCGGATCCTATTGATTTTGCAATCTACATAATTTGCGAATAATCCAACGGCCACATTTCTAAAACTGCACGCAAGGTTTTGTTGCTCTAAAATAATTGTTATTCAAAGGTTACAATGATTCGACCATCTGTTTGGCCTACTAGTTATTAGTAACAAATGAAACTATTTTCGCGGCGTTGGATCGTTTGCAAGAGCAATTCCTAAAATTTGCGCAATTTTCCGCCTGAATAATAAATTAAATAACTCATGAGGACAACATTATCTAAGACGGACGTGGTTGTTGGGAAATGTGTCAATATTGGCAGAGAAAAAACAGGAGACGCTGCCCACTTCCACTCTACGCCTCTGCACTGTGTTTAACCTAAAGATCTTTTACAGGGTATATAAATAAGGGTTTGTCAAAACTATTGATTAACCCTCGCGCTGAATAAAACGCGAAATTGATTACATCAGCAACGTGATAGCCACGAAGAAATTTTTTCCAATTAAACTAAGCGCAAAAGATCAATAACATTGCCGATGGAGCAGCATTAAGCATCTGTCAAAATTATTTTTAGATGTGATTGATATATGCTAATTTTATCTTTTATACGGAAACGTAAAATTAATTAGGATTCCCCAGAAATTTGTGGAACTAATACAGAGCAAATGATAACACAATACATAAATCTAGTGATATCTTATCAAAACATATGAGACATAAATTATCAATAGCGATCGAAGTAGGCCACGAGCGGCCGCTTTAATGGCTGCAAAAAATACTAGGTACACTTAAAAGTAAAAACTCACTTTGTTAAAGGTTCTTGCACCCTCATTTCTTCATAAAAAACACATTTACGGGTTAAAATTTGCACCTATCACACGCCCAACTAACTATTATGCTGCACTGAAGTCCCTCTAGTGGTAGATGTAAGTGTTAAGTGCTCATAAGCGTCACATGTGGGGCTTTCCTTGCAGGAAGTGCTGTATCCGCTGCATAGCGTAATACGTTACGTTATCGCATCTTGTGTGTTTTATTTACTGCTTCTTATAACGAATGAAGATGCACCATGCACTTTTGTCAATTAAGATATCAAATATCAAACAAAGTCACATAAAGTTGGGCCCATAAAAAATTAAATTATGAAACCCAACACACGCATCTAACCACTCAGGTTTTTTTCAATTAAATGAGCTGAGCTCATAATAAATATTTTACTTTATTTAATTGGGGTTATCTTAATTACAATATTACTTAATTATAAAATAAAACAATGATAATAACGCCCACGAAGGAATGTAAATTAACGTTTTATGAAATCTATATTTGAAAATAATACGAAACTAAATAATATGAGAACCAGGAGATATAAAAATTTAATTTTATATTGTATGTCCATTTAAGTGACAATAAAGAAAATGATTATATCGTTAAAGTGGCGGAAAATCATTTAAAAGCCCATTAACCCCAATATAAGAAATCATACCAAGGAAACTAAAGCGGGTCACATTATTAGAAATTTGTACATTATGCACAATTTATTTTTATGGGCATTTAGCGCGTTTTGACGTAATTCCTAAATATGAATGGATTTGTGCATTTGCCTGTATAAAGCTCGGCATCTAATTTTCATGCCCTATTTATCTCCGCCCACAACTGGATTATACAAACATTCGTAACTTGTTATAGTAAGAACTTTCAATTGTTGTGGGCTGGTTGACCAAGAGTGTGAGATCGGCATTTCGTGGCCAGCCCACGGGTGCACTTGCTTTGGTCGATTCATAAAAATTCGCTAAATATGGAAATGAGTAGTCCAACTATTAAACGAGTCGGATAGTGATGGGAAAAATGTTCGTTTCCGTTTTACGGTGGTGTATCAACCGGTTTTACGCACTTTAGTTTATGGTGCATTTGCACAAATAATTATTGATATTTTTTGCACGTTCATATCTATGTTTAGAATATACGGATTATTATTGATATGGCTTCAGTGGCGTAGTGGACAACAACCATTTTACTTGTCCTCGTGAATTATTAGAAATGTCGTGGGGAAGAAGCTGAATTTTTGTAAACACATTCTTCTTCATCTCAGATTTGTTTAAGATTTTATTGATATTTAATAGAAAAAAAAAATTTAAGAACATAGTTTGGTTCTTCGCACTGAATATTTAATTGCCTACCTATAAGAAAGAGGTAGCATATATTTTGGGCTACAACTTGAACTTTTATTTCTTTATTATCGAATTAAGACTGTAAAAAACTACAAATTTGTTGGTAAATTGCATGTTATGTTAAAATTGAGACAACCATTTTGAACAGTAATGAAAATAATGTAGGAGCGCAAAATTTTGAAAAGTGTCTAAAGAAGGAAGAGACCGGACGAATAGAAATTTTATTACATGAAGATATTCTTCAATTTTATATTCAAACTCGCAATATAGAACAGCAATTGTGTAACGAAATTTGCAAGCTAAAGTTTTCTCAAACTGTGTATAGAATAATAAATTGTTAGCGAATTTAGAAAATTTTTGTAAATATAATATATCTTAATTTGTCAACCGCTGAAAAACATCCTAAAAGATTATTAATAATAAGAACTATGTGTGTACGCCAAGAAATATAACTTTTATAATATAAATAAATAAACGCGTGTTATAATAAGCAATCTATGTAAAAATTGATTAAAATGTTAAAATATTTATACATGTATGCATTAACTTGAATTTTAAACAAAAAGGGAGAATTATTGGTAGATTACCATTTTTATTATAAATTTTCGAACTTTTAATTATGTTCTACTTACATACAAACAAACACTATATGAACAAATAACTAATCAATAATTCTAAGTATTGGTAATACTATCCAAGGTATACAGAAAGTGCAATTGCACATTGTCCTATTATGTGATTGTTAATAATAGTTATTTATACACCGAGGGAGTTAGACAGTGTATTATCCCCGAGAATTTAAATTCGAGGGAATAATACTGTCTAACTCCTGAGTGTGTATACAAAACTTTTCAACTGAGCGTTAATAATTATTTTGTAGAAGAAAAAATTAAAAGTTTTCCTTTTTATCTAGTTGCATAGTTATTTTAG
>JAWQRP010005316.1:0-10819 GCA_033557875.1 Quadriops clusia
GTTCGAGGTGAAAATCGATATTGTTTATAAATAACGTGCTGCAAGGTCATGTGTTCCTGTTACAGTTGTTGTTTATTTTTGCCCTTGTAGCATATAATGTGTTTACAGGGTACATAAATTACGACTCTTCAGAGATAGTATGGGATGGGGTACACAATACACCCACTGTTTAGTGATACATCATTTATTGATCATTATTGTTCAACAGAGCCTCACCGAAATTTTAATTTATAAATTTTAAAATTTTTAATACCTTAGCTATAAATATTATAATAACTGTTTTAATAATAAATAAATACTTTTAATATTTATGAAGTTATTTATTATTTTTATTAAAATTATATGGATAAATACAGCAAACCAAATATTAATTATTTACAATACTACTTTAAAAAATCGTGTTTAAATTTGTATACTTGTATTGTTGATATTATTGTTATAAATAAATAATATTACTACCACAAGGCATTCTAACAACCTCCACGAACTCCTGCTACCCTAATATCACGCGTGTAAGATAGATACTAAAACAATAACGATTGTTAATCGTGCTTTATGTTCTTTTAAACGGTACGTCAATAATTTGTTGGCTAATATTTATAATTTCATTGCCGTAACAATAATACGCCAGGTGAGGCACTATATGAAACTAGTTCTTATATTCACGTGCTATAAGGTCGAAGTTCTGATTAAGCTTCTCTGTTAAACGTTGGTTACATATTTAGTGTATCACGGATAGGAACATAATCAACAATTTAACAGTCTTGTTAAGCGGAAAACATGAATCTAAGGAGGGAGTTAAACGCTAAAGCGAGCGAGCAAGTCAAGGCAGTTGACTTCTCCGAGTCATGTGTTCCTGGTACAAATGTTGCCGAATGACCGCTATGACTAGTATGACATACTACTGACAGATTGAAATAAAAAACTCGAACATGATATTAATAAAGTGTCAATCTTGCTTCTCGCTGGTGGCAGGAGAAAATTGAGAGAGTGAAAAGGAAAATACACGTAGTAGCGTTGTCTTTCTTTCACGTTTATTGATCTGGAGGAACGCGCTTTCTCCCACTACAACAGAAAAATTTATTCAATACGCCTATTGTATTTCAACTTAAAATAATACTGGAATAGATTTACATTAGTTCATCGACACACTTTTTACGCAATAATTATAATAATTAGAAATAACTAGTTTTTCGTTAATAAATTAAATCATATTCTAGAGATAATATGCTATTATTTAGTCGTTTGCGTTTCTGATATTTTAGAAATATATAAAATAATTTAATAATTTTAGTTTATTATCAATAATTGTGATTAAGTATTGACAAACAATTTTTATTCCTAATAAACGCTTTATTCTGTCAAAAACAAATTTTTGTTTTTATATTAGATTTGTTTTTTAGAATAAAAATATATTTTCGAAGTTAGTGTCAAAATATGGATAATATATGTATGCAGTTGGTTTAACATACGTGTATTTCCAGTTGCATAAGTAACAGGTAAGTATCAATGCACACCTAATGTGTAATGAATTATTAGAAATTTTATAAGTAATACTAATGCGATGAAATAACTTAAAAAATGTGTAGATGAATTTAAAAAATCTTATAAAAAAAAATAGTTCCGTTTTCTCACTTTAAAAATAGACCCATAGTGTGATGATTTAATTTTAATACGCACTACGATAACAATGAGTCTTTGGACTGTAGATAAATAATAACTAATTTATTTAGCAAATACATAAAGTTAATAAAAGTCAATCTTTATCTCTTTATAACATTTAATTGTTTTATTTATGTTAAAGCAAACACAATGTGGTTTTAGTTGCATAAATACGGAAAATGATTCGTTGAAAAAAAAGAAGAAGAAACAAACTATTTTTACATGTTAGACTTGACATGAAAGTGGGACGATTACATTTCGCTGTTATCAAAAGGTTACATTTACTATCGCAGTACAATAAATTTGTGCTGTATCTTTTGTGTCAAAAGGTCGAATTACTTTTTTATTAAAAAATACTTTTTGTACAACTTATCTTATCCATAGATATAAAAAATCTGCTAAAGAATTACAGTTACTTGTCAGAAAATAATTTCAAAATTATTATTTTAAGTGATATTATATGTTTATACGATAAATCAATTATATTATCTCTATAAAAATTCAAAAACAAATTGATTGATTGGTGGTTCAAAAATTAATAATCAAAATTATTAATAAAGGATATTTACTTAATAAATGAGAGCCAATTCGATTTGTGTTATTATGTAGTAAATAATTGATTAACTTTCAAGAAAACTTATTGTGATTCTTCGTTATATCTATATTGTTATTTTATTTCACTGATGGTAGTAGTAAAAATATAGAAACAACTAATTTGATAATATAATAATGGGGTCTTTCAAAAAACAAATTTTATTATTTTTATTGTATTTTTTTTTAAATTAATGATGACTTGTTTGTATATTATTTTGAGGATTGACTCTTCAGACAGAGGAATATAAGAGGAAGTGCGTGAGCCAGACAGACAAATTTACGAGAGATGAGCTAGAAGAGCAATAGGCAGACTGAAGAAAGGCAAGGCTTCAGGGAATAGGAAACGAGAAGTGGATGCATGAAGAGGAGAATGGGCTACCAAAACGTAGAAGGACAGGGATCATTGTGCTCCTACATAAGGGAGGAGCAAAGGATGAGATTGGGAATTAACAAGGCCTGGCAGTGCTAAATACTTCCCACAAAGTGTATGTGTCTTTACTGAGTGAAAGGTTGAGGGAAGAGAATAGGAATCTTGAAGAGACACAGTCAGGATTTGGGAAAGGGAGTAGCTGCATGGATAACTTGCCAGGAAGAGAGGAGCATTGAAGCTGTGCTTTGTCGACTTAAAGCAGCTTTTGATAAAGTAGACAGGGCGGAAATCATAAGGGTGATGGGAAATGAGAAACTGGAAAGGAAAATGATGGACAAATTCACGAAATTTATAAGAAAATTAGTGTAAAGTTGGAAATGAGAATACGGCGTAGTTCTGGAGTGCTAAAGGAATAAGGCAAGAATGTCTGCTCAGTCCACTTCTCTTCGCGGACGTGGAGGAAGTAATGAAGAAGGCCCAGTTCGGTGGAATTGTCATAGATGATGTTAAAGCATATACAGATGTGTGGTGCTAATAGCTGAATCTGGAAATGGGTTGAAGGCCTTGATCGAATGTTTGGAAAAGTTCCTAAGAAGAAGGAAGTTAGAAATCAACACAAGCAAGACAAGGATAATGCAATGTCAGAAGGCAGGCAGGAAAAGGAAAAGGGATGGAATATATTCGGATTTGATAAGATTAGAGAAGTTGTTGGAGTATACTGAGATCAGAGCGGTGGAAACAAGACGAGGGTCATCATCATCATCAACCCATGTTCTTCCACTGCTGAAAGTAGACCTTCTCTTTTTCTTTCCATTCATCTCTGTTCATTGCTAGGCGTATCCAATGTTTGCCTGCGACTCTGCTGATATCATCTGCCCTTCTCATTGACTGTCTTCCCACGCTACGTCGACCATTTCTGGTTGTCATTCTGTTACTTTTTCAGTCCATCTACCATCATCTCTTCTGCAAATATGTCCAACCAAGCACCATTTGATAGTAGCAATTCTGTACCCTATAATTTGGGAAATATAGACGAGGGTGAGATTAAAAAGAAGCTGTAAGCTACAGTTAGCATGTTCGAGATCGTAAAGCCCATGATTTTATATACGACGGAGATTTTGGGGTGGAAGGATGAGGAGTTGGAAGTAGTGCAGTTAAAGTACTTAAAATGGATGCTGGTGCAGGAAAAGAGCACTTCTTCATACATAATGAGAAGGGAACTAGACATTGTCAAAATAAGGAAAGATGCACGCAAAGCAGGTATGAACATAAATTACGTTTGAGGGAAGAGAGTACACTAGTCACAGCATATAAAGGAGATATGGCAAGGAGAGAGAGGAAGGGTGAAGTAAAAAACGCATGAGAAGAATAAATAAAAAAATATGAAGAGAGGGAAGTCTTTGGTAGGGGTTGAGATAAGAAGGGAAAGAGGGGAAAATTTAGCAGAGGAAAGGAAGTATAGGCGTAGGTAGATTACAACAAAATGCAAAATATGAGGTACTACCCTTCATACAAAGAGATTCTACAAGACCGGAGTATTTGTATAGTGCGAGGAGGACGCTAGGCCAGAAGAGATGATAGCGAAATTCAGGTGCGATGGGGAAGAGGCCAGAAACAGATACTGGTTAGAATAGGAAGTACAGTTTGTGCCTGGATAAGGAAGACAGTAATGGACGGGTCCCGGAATGGAGTCAAGTGGATAAGAACGGGAGATGTTAGGGAGCGAGTAGATATGATGTAATTGTAATGTAATAATTCAAGTAACTATTGTAAGCCATAAGGCAGATAAAATTAAGATTACTATTATTATTTTGAGAATTTGATATTTGTACCCAAAAGATTATTAAGTCAGAATCTGTACTAAAATTGGAAAAATACAGACAACTTTAATATTTTACTATCTTCCGAACATTGTTGCCGACGGACGTAAATAATGCCAGATATTTGCCTGAAAATAATTATAAAATGAAATAATCTAGTCAAGTATAATTAAATATGAGAATGCACACAGAAACATAATTTAGTTGAGATATATATTTCATATAATGTTATAAAATTTATCACAATTGAAAAAATATCTGCACAGATTTCAAAATATGTAAAATTATACATATATAAAACTTTTTCTCAAACTTGGAAAAACAGTAGAAGATAAAACAACTTTTTTCAATATGCATATGACATTTAAATACATAATTGTTCATTCACGCTTCTGAAAAGCCATAGTCTATACAAATATATCACCATACATTATATGTATATAAAAAACGAACATTTTAAAAATTCTAATTTACATTATTATAAAATGGCGCACAATTCAAGACACTTTTGATTATTATAAACAGTCAACCTTACATTGGAGATTAATACTTATTGACATAATATATTTATATAAAAAAATAATCTATATGACAAAATTACTATTACAAAATATTGTTTGGATAATGATTAATATTTACATTCATGTGGATGATGAAACACTGGTCTTGTAAAATATCACATATTACTTTTGATATTTAAAATTTCGGCATTACTATTATTATTATTATTAATTAAATATAATAACAACTCTAATATCTTCTGATTCATATTCAGCATATATATAATAAATAAAAGAATACTAACAATACTCAAATTATCATAACTCTAACACTAACTCCATATACAATGTAATTTACATTGTAATTCACAATTAAAGCTTATATAATATAATAATATGATAATGATATAACATGTGGATGATTAAATATATGAATTTAAAAAAATGCTGAATACGAAACTATTGAAGCGTACTATCAAAATGAATTAACAAAATAACATTAATATAAACATACAAAAATAAAACAACATGATATTTGTACAGCACTAGGAACACAGCCCGTTTAAAAGGAATGTAATAAATGTATTCATGTAAAACATTAATATCGCTCTTTTAGAGTTAAATTGACTGATCCTTTAGGGGCAAGCAAGAATTCAAATTGTAATTTTAGATCACCTTCAAAATAGACATGGAATTCCCTGATTATTTTAGCAAGGGCCAGTTGGAGCTCTTGTTTAATAAAGCGCTTTCCTGGGCACATTCTTCTTCCAATTCCGAAAGGAATAACTATATATCTAGATATGTTATTGGTAACTATACTGGATTCATTCAACCAACGTTCTGGTTTGAATTCATACGGGTTCTTGAAATTATTCTCATCCAAGCTCGCAAGACCGGTGTGGCAAAGGACAACTGTTCCTGCACTAAGATGATATCCGCTGGTGTTTGTATCGTTCTCTAATATTCTAGCTATGCAGTTAGCTGTTGGCAAGATTCGAAAGCATTCTGCAATACAAGCTCTTAGATAAGTAGCTTTATTTAAACATGCTAGTGGAATGTCCCCAACGGGGCATAACGATGTAATTTCATCATATAATTTAACTTGCACATCTGGATTCTTACCGATTAAGTAGAGTATGAATACGAGCGTATTACCCAAAGTTTGAATTCCAGCAGCAATGAAGTCTATGATCGCTGCTTTCTTTTCTCTTATATCTAAATTTGGTGTTTGTAGCATTGATATGAATACGCTCTTAACTGCATCGATTTTACAAGTATTATTTTCTTCGATAAGGGCTTGATCAACGAGATCAGATATGATATTGTAGATTACATCTTCACTTTCGATCAGCTTTGAATAAGCTGCAGTGTTGAAGAACTTCCAAAACGGAAGTCCGTAGAATGTATCACGAGAAGCACAGAAATGCTCCTGAACAGCTTTAGCAAGTTTCTCTGCGACTACATCAATGTTGTTGTCTAGAAAACCCATCCTACGTCCCAGAATTAAAGCGCAGGTGCTCTCCAACCCCATTCGATTAGTGAGCTCTTCAAGATTAGTAACGACACCTTCGCTGTTCTTAGTGCGTTTCAACAGCGACATAAAATCATCAATAATCATGTTCAACTCAGGTACAAAGCGCGCTATCGTCTTAGCGCTCGTCAGTTCTGGAGTGAGGGCGCTCCGGAGCTTGAACCAAGCCTCCCCTTGCTCGTTGACTAGCCCGATGCTGGAGTACCGGTCGGGACGGGATTTCCGGTAGTATGATATCACTTCGGTGGGTGGACGCAACGGATACTTACTGCTCTGTTTCAGTACTGCTTCGATGTCCTGTCTGCGCTTCAAGCTCACTACCGGGATGTTCCACAGGGCTTCCTCTCGGATCACGCTGCCGTATTTCTCGAACATGTCTCTGTAGCCCTCGTGGATTTTGTCGAGACGGTATCCCCCGAATTTCGTGTAGATCCAGCGGGTTCCGAAGAGCGGCAGCGAGAACGGCCCCGGGATGTCGCGAACGGTTTTCATTCTACCGCAATCGCTCTCCAACCAGGTCTTCCTGCGCCACCAGGGCGGTCGGTATCCCGTCACGAGGAAAAATACCCCGACCACGACAATCACCAACAGATCCAGCGTACTCCACCATATCAGCATTCTGTATTTAACAGAAAAGATAAACACAAATTAACATAATATATAGAAATTCTATAAAAGATCAGTCATAAAAATATTGAAATATTTTAGAAATGTAAGGATAGCTTAGGAATTTGTGTCCTCGGTTTCGTGTAAGTACTCCACTATTCCTATGACATTGCGTATCAACATGGAGCCGAGATCACACAAGTTTTGTTCAAAATCTAGCAATAAGTAAAGCTTGTGTTAGGTCGGTTAAACTTTCCTATTATTGTTTGTTTTTCCTTGTTTAAAACAAGATTATATTTAAAAGAATATTAGGTTGAATTTTACAGCAAGACCTGGGGGAGGGGAGAATTAAAAAAATAATAATAATACTAAAAAAATAAATAAATAAAACAGAGACATATTCTTGTTAGCTCAGATCAGGATAATTATCTGAATAGTGTTTTTAATAATTATCAATAATTTTCGGTCAAGTAGAATGCGAATTATCCGTAAAAACAAAATCAACGCATGCGCAGTAGCGAGCGAGTATTGAAATATATGAAAAGTAATAGCCCTGTCTTTTTTTTGTCTTGCCAGAAATGGTAAGTTACTTGAAGCAGATTATGGAAGTAAAAGTCTGGAAATCTCCTACAAGCAACTTGGCATTTCTAGCAAGACAAAAAAAAACAGGGTTTTTTACTTCTAGTAAATTTTTGGCAAATTGCAAGATGTGTAAACTGACCATAAATTGTTCACAACCACGGGCAAATTGCAAGAATTAATCTGCTCGTGGATACAAAAGACATTTGGTTATTACTTGTTTTAATATTGTCACTGACCTATTCCCCGATAAATAACCGTTACGGAAATTTCACATTTGGTTATGTTCTTAGTGCTCAATGTGTTCAATTTTATTATCAGGCGCATGCGCAATCGGTGTTTCAGTTTCTGGACAGTTTGCTAGACAATTTTTTCTCTGGCAGGTTTCGCAGTTCTGGCAAGTTCGGGAAACTTGCAAGAGTACAAAAAACAAGCTGTTTGCAAGTGTTAGCAACTTGCTTGAAACTATGCACAAAAAAAAAACAATGAACAATTTGCTAACAGCTTGCAACTTGCCAAAAACTGCTTCAAGCAAGTTGGGCAGGACAAAAAAACAAAGCTATCATATGTATGACGATCAAAATTAATAACATAACCTCAATTCAATCGATCAAATCAATTGTTGAGAATTATTTTTATTATTAGGGTTGGGGGAAAGGTCTAGCTTGTCCTACCTAAACCTTCAGCTGGTGTAAATCAATATTACTAGAATGACACGTTAAATAAGAGTATCAGGTGACAGAAGGTGTGAATTAAGACGGGGATTCATTGGGATTGCATTTGTTATGTAAATAGCCTATCTTAATTATATTATTAGAACGTAGTTCTTTATTGCCTGCTCAATGGGGGCTAGTCAGAAAAAACTGTAAACATTTCCTTACACAATGACGTAGAATTTCTGTTGCCAAGCAACGTTATATTACATAACATATTATGTGAAATGTTAAAAATATCGTATGAAACGTCAAATAAATCGAGCACATTAAAAATTAGCACGAGCAAACTACCAAACCAATTGGGTGTTTCAAAAAGAATTACGTTCTATCCGGGTGACCCACGACACCTCTCGTCCTTTTTTAAAACTTTGTTGAAGACATGGTATTCTTTTTTCTATAAAATATTTTTAAAAATCTGAAATGGACAGCTTACGTCTAAGGTCAAAGGTTGAAATTTTCATTATTTAATGTTGGTCATACTGAAATCAGGTATGACAAATATGCTCATTTCTATTCTGTAGTTCATTTAATTTAATGACAGCTCTTTGTGAAATATATTACAATTTTAACGTTCTGTCGTAGATTGAAACGAACACAAAGAAAATGTCACACAAAATCGCCGTTTTTCCGAGGTTAACTCGCACACGTCATGTTCAAGTTGAAGTTACGTGATCCTAGAATTGCTACCAATATAATTGACCCGATTTGGCGACCATTTTCTACTGTGCAATTTTGAGTGACAGAATAATTAGGCGTTTGTTTCCTATTTAAGATAGGAATAGGTTGAAGAACTATAATTTTTCAATTTTTAATCATTTTAAAATATTGATCAAGCTGATTTAACTTTGCAAATCTAAAATATTGCAGCTATAATTCGTTTTACTTAGCAGTGTTTTATATACAAAATAATAATAAACTAAGAATACTTATATATGGATATGTTTTTATTGTGATGCCTGAGAAATGAATATATTAAAAATCAACTCGTCACTAAAGTAACAACAGTACATATATTACTTCAAACATAAATACACTAAGTTTTATATCACAAAACACTTATGAATAAATATTATAAATATTACAGTGGAACTGATAAGAGTAATTCAGTTTCCTGATTATTAAATATAATAGCATGCAATCAACCGATCGTATCATATAAACTAATTATTATAAAAGGTTTTCCTGTAAAACACTATATAGTAATTATTTTTTATCAAAACTTTACATAATACATGGAAAACAAAGGCGTTTGTCAAAGTGACTTCTGTAACATTTCTTCTGTTACGCGATAAACTGAAAGGAATAACAACAAGCGGGAAAAATGAGGAAGCTAATCCCGGTCAATTAAGTAAAGAGCTACAAAATGTCGATTAAAATAAATAGAGACAGAACGTAGAATAATTATCATCGTCCGCCTTTAATTACGGACGCGAGCTGGGGATCGTCCCGCGGAAATAAAATTTTCATCGCTATAGAACGTGAATGGTCGTTCATACGTGCGGTAGAGTGCGCGGGAATACAAGAATTGGAGAGAGCGAAAATAGGAAAGCGCGAGCACAAAAGCCAAATGTCTTTGTCTGTGACGTTTTCCATAATTAAAAAATTCCCCCGAAGGCGGCGTTTCAGGGCGGGGTCAGGTGGTGAAAGATAAGCGGGCTTTTTACATTTTAATTGTAATTTATAAAGAGGTGCTCCGAAGATAGCCGAACTTTTTGCATCGGTTGTTTTAATAACCTTAGTTGCCACCTTTATAGGGAATTTATGTTAATAACGCGCGAGATTAATAACAGCGAGTCGGAGTCGCTCCACCAATCTCGCCCGCAGATCGCTGAACTTCGCATCTCGTCCGCCCTTTATTATACAGTTAACAAATGGCCAATTTCTATTTGTTCAAGCGACACCAGATTTAATTCCGGCAAGGATCAAATATTTGTTTTGTATGAAATCTATAAAAAAATTAGCATGGCTCCGATGTATTTTTAATTTCCGTATCAGAGACTGTCAACATACAAGTATTTGTAAAGCAACATAAACATTTTTATGTTAACAAATTTTGATTTCATAAATAAAATAGGAGAACGATATTTTTTTTACCGAACCGTAAAAATCCAGGGAACAATACAAAGAAACTGTCGTCGATAAACTTCGAGATGTTTATGTGCATTTTGTTTCAGTGAAATGGCCAAAAGGGCTGAACGGGCCAAACGGGACACGGACATTTGTCTTGAGCAATACCATATGGGACTCCCTTCTATAAATAATTAAATAATTCCGAAACAAAAGTGTACTTTATTTCGCAAAAAATAGTAGGTTGCTATTTACTAGGTTCTTTCTTTATATCACTTCTATTACTGTATTATTCTTGAGATAATGTATTATATCAGTGGTTCTCAAACTTTTAATAAAATCCCAACATGAAGTTTCACTTCAAAATCTGCTGG
>JAWQRP010005317.1:0-10817 GCA_033557875.1 Quadriops clusia
TTGACGTGACTTTGCCTACGAATTCTGGGATATTACGAATACAACGAAAAAGGGTTCCTACCAAATACTAGACGATCACAGGTAATTTTGGCCAAATAGAGTTTCAGAGGGGATTTGATTTTCCCGCCTTATTCCGTTTTCGGAATGTTTCGATAAGTGTCTCTTTTGAGCACAGCAGCGAGGTATCCCCTAATCAGTCACAATATATATAAACATAAAATATAAACACATGATTTGAGGCAAAGGGATGAACGTCAGGCTGATTCACATGAATCGCCTGCTTTTCAGAATACTCCATATAAAATAGAATCCATTCATAATGCCCTCGCGGTCCCACACCAGCCCGCAGCAACCCAGTCGATAGCAAGCAATCGCAGCAATAATCGACATTAAACACTAGTAAGTTTTCAAAAAAATTCCATTTCCCTATTATGTAACAAGCGCTTCACCTTGCTCCTAAGTGATTCGAAAGAGTAGGAGAAGAAATGACGAGGTATGATGGAATAAAATTTAGAAATATTATATGAAAATGATTTTTTGTAACACTCGAGACGATGTTTTGGAATGGAAATATCAAGCCGTGTCAAATATCTAGGCTTTAAATAAGACAGTTAAATGAGTGAAGACGTACCAATATCTAGGGCTTTAAATAAGACAGTTAAAGTAGTGAAGACGTACCAAATATCTAGGGCTTTAAATAAAACAGTTAAAGGAGTGAAGACGTATTAAATATCAAGCCGTGCCAAACATAAAGGGCTTTGATTAAGACAGTTAAAGGAGTGAAGACGTACCAAATATCTAGGGCTTTAAATAAGACAGTTAAACGAATGAAGACGTACCGAAATCTAGGACTTTAAATAAAATAGTTGAAGGAGTGAAGACGTACCAATATCCAGGGTTTTAAATAAGACAGTTAAAGGAGTGGACGTACCAAATATCTAGGGCTTTAAATAAGACACTTAAAGCAGTGAAGACGTATTAAATATCAAGCCGTGCCAAATATCTAGGTCTTTAAATAAGACAGTTAAATGATTGAAGATGTACCAATATCCAGGGCTTTAAATAAAACAGTTAAAGGAGTGAAGACGTACCAAATATCTAGGTCTGTAAATAAGACAGTTAAAGGAATGAAGACGTTCATCAGTGGGGCGTTATCTGGAAGTCCCTGGTTTGTGGAACCACATAGTGGTGAAATGGATCATGTTGTCGGATAATGTAATAACATCCTGGTGGAACGTTCCTTTATTCTCGTTAACCACTTTTGTCTACCTAAACACTTGAACTCGAAATGCCGCTGGCTGCGTTAATGTAGAATCGCGTTGTTGCCGAACCCATAAATGTTGCCACCTAGTGCGTCGTGACAGTTGCGGCGTGCCGTAGGGGTTCCACGATGTTGACGGTGACGATCGTTGAAGGCTATGCCGGACGTCAATTCTGATCTTCAGCTTTTAAAGTTCGGATTTGTAGATTTGCCAGTGAGTGTCCCTGCGCTACGCCGAGTCGCGTTTTGTGCTGAGTAGCAACAGTCGCGTTTGTTTTGACCGTGTTTCATTTGTCATAAATTTTCAAAGTTAAAGAATGAAAGAGGACTTTCTTAGTACCAGAACCTTGCCACTAAATCATTAAAATCTGTGAATAATTCAAATAACTAAGTTAAAAGCAAGCAGTTCCATCTCCCAAAAATCAGTACTATTGCTCAACGAAAGTTTGCGACGCCGTACCTGAAATCACACACACACGCGCGCGCGCGCGCGCACACACACACACACACACACACACACACGAAGGACTTGACATTCCTTTTGAGTTCATTCTGCATTCAATGCTCGCTTTGTATACTCTCAATAACAGTTCTCACCATAATGACGTTGATTTTCTTTGACGTAACATTTGCCTACGAATTCTGGGATGCTACAAAAACGACGTAAAAGGGGTTCCACCAATACTATACGATCACAGGTAATTTTGGTCAAATAAAGTTTCGATTTGATTGGAATCTCCCGCCATTTCACTTTCGGAATGTTTCTGTAAGTCCCGCATCCGAGAGGGGGGTCCACATCCGTCACAATACATAAATGAAACTAATAAGTTATAAATACTGCGGGAGATGCCACAAATGTACAGTACAAATGTATTGGCGAAAGCTAGGTACACTGTTTGGAAGACTAAAAGTAAAAATTAAAACCATTTAACAAATTGTTTCATTATTTGAACTGAATTTGAGTAATTCCAAGAACAAATTGCTACCGATATTTTCCGTTCTACGTGTATACTAGGTTTTATGACTGGTCAGATTGGTCATCAAATCGCGATAAGCGCGTCGTCGTATCAGCGAAAAAAGTGAATGTCTTTGTGCTTTTCCGGACGAATCAATTAGGCGACCGCTCCTGATATTTGCACATTAAAAACGGGTTGCGGTAAGATGGAAAAGCAAGTTAATTATATCGTTAGCGAGCTATAAATACGAGCGGTGGAGTTGTCCGTACTTCTAAATTTTCCGAGATTATTTCGAAACGCTGTGCTCGTCGTCTAGAACGGATCGTTCTCGTTGCTCTTGCTGTTGTCCTAGCCTGTTGTTGCTCGATTATATTATTTTGCGTTTGCATAGTTTCTTTATTTCGCAAGTAAAGAGTCGAGCTCACTTCAGAATCGTCTGCAGACCGTTCACCATAAATTTTCTAAAAGCTAAGCATTCAGCACCAGAAGTTGACGAACTCAGGATGGACATTCGTCTTTATAATTGAGGTTGAGTTTATTAATTACACGCTAAGTTAGATGTGAAACGGTCCTCGAAGCTCTTGCCACAAATCTCCTTCCGAAGTATGTCTATACTCACTGAGAAAACTCTTTCGTCACAGTTAATATGTCTGACGTAATATTAATTAAAATTGGCATCAGCAACAGAAGTAGCATTGGACAGTGTTTTTGTTAAACTTGAACTAACTATCTCGAGTCAATTTCTAGGGGCAATAAGTGTCACCGCTGCGTTTTACCCTGGTCTATCTGTATAGCGATTGGCGGCAGACATTGCCTCTGGCCGACCGTCTCCGGACGTGTAGGTCATCAATGTGACTGCTGCTGCGGCGCTACTTCAGAGTCAAGTTTAGTGCTAGACAGATGCACAAAAGAAATCATCCTTGCGGGGTGTTAATTGTCTGTTGCAGGGCTTTTAACAATATTCCTCTCAATATAAACAACCACTCGATCTATGGTACGTGTGTATTAGTAAAGGGTCTCTAATGTGCCCTCGGCTGAATGTTGTTGTCGCATTAATAAATCGAGAAGGTTGTCCAGTGCCGCTTTTCTGATTACATCTTTTGGCAAACACCCCATTAATGAAGAGTGCCAAACGAAGAGAGCCCTTATTCGATTATTAACGCGGCCATTTTTATTTTCTCCACACTTGTGCCGACGTTCGATGTTGAGTTTTACAGGTAAACGGGGTCGAATGCGGAGACAGGGGGAGGACAATAATCGAATCCGATATCGCGTGTATGCATGATAGAACAAACCTGCTTCAACATCCATAATTTACCCTCTAACAAATGGACCCTTAGAACTTGAGCCGGGCTGGTAAATTTTCGCCATCAGTGGGGTACGCGCCGCCGCTATTTCCTCGAGAACTCTCTAACCAAGGGAAAAATAAACCAGTTATATATTTGACTGGAAAATTTGTTGATACATTTTCTTGAATAAAAGAAAAACAATTTCAGGTTGTTTCCTCCTCCTTCGGCTCATCATAAAATTCCAAACAAATACGTATGCTCCTTCCTCTACGCAACCCAACGTCTATGTTTGACCTGCAAAATCCTACTTCTTTTCTAAATATTTACAAACCTTTTTAAATATGACTAGATACGATTACTTGCGGCTTAAATGATTTAGTCACTGAAATTGTCATTGTTTTTGCTAATAGACCAATTTAAACCAATATTCTTTCACCATTAGGAATTTTAATAGTGACCAGATCTTTCAATTAGCAAGAAAAGTTTCTGAAAATGCCACATTTGAGAATTTTTGCGTTCTGAGGTAAGAATTTTTTTTTGTTTTCTTTAGTTTTGCCAGTGTTGCAAATGAGGCGGTATAATTAAATCATAAATAATTCGACGAACGCGTTTGGAAAAGTGCTTTTATATTTAGCTAAGTAGAGGGGACAAAATTGCCGGATGTAATACCCCCTCGAACCAGGAGGTCTATATAAGAAAAACGCTAAAGGTGGCCCATTTCAGGTAAGAAAACAATTACTCACCAGCCACAGCATTTTCGTTCCTCGTGTATTTTTTTTGTTTTACAATTTTTTGCTTGAATTTATTTAAACAAAACTTCGCCGGATTACGTATTTTTTATTGTAATATCTAATACACCTTTTTTGCCGCAGCTTGTGTTAATAACGGTCAGACGTTGGGGAATTTTCGGCGAACTGTTTTGACAATTAATCAATCATGTTTTTCTGGCGGCAGTTCGTAAAGTTAGGACGAAAAAATAAATTTATTGAGGTTCACTTTCTTAGCTGACAAGGGGGACAATTACGGCCCATTTATCCTTTATCATTATTATTAGACGCTACTACGTCAACACGTTCATAATATTGTCTAACGTATAAATAGGTGGCGCCGTATTTTCAGAAATAATTAAGTCTGAAACTCAACCGTCGCTAATAGTTAATTTTTTTTAAATAATCAGTTTTAACTTCAACCGTTGCTGGAGAGGATATTTTCACAGTCAGCAAATGCCACAAGTTCCATCCCAAGCAACATCATTGGTCAATTATATCTGTGGTTAAGGAAAAATAACTTAAATAAGTTAAATTTAACTACTTTGCAACTTAATTTTTAACTTTATATACAAAATGTGTTTCAAGTAAAAATTATAAGTTTTATATTACCAAAAACTAACATCAAAAGTATGACTTAATACTCATGAAACTTACAAGTAAAAAAACAGGTCAACATTTGGTTAAATACAACTTCGAAATAAACCTCATATCCTTTAAACTATAAAGGCATTTATTAAGTATATTTTAGTCTAATTTTAACCTAAAGATAATCCACTGAAGCAAATACTACCAATAAGTTATTTTTAAATCGCAAAAATAAGTAAGTTACGACTTATATAATTCCCTATTTTAACTCAATTGCACAAAAATGCTTGAACGTCAAACTTCTTCAAATTTTAGTTCTAACGGTCCAAGGTAGAATTGCTATTCAACCTATAGCACCAATTACCCTAAAAATTAAACTTTAAAGTTCATAATACTTCATAGTCTGGTCTAAATGTTTCCTCTGTCGATTCAAAAAGTTAGGTTAGAATAGCGCTTTAAAGAAAACGATAACAATACCAAAACACCAGTACAAGTATACATCAAGTTATTATAGATGTAAACGAAAGAGGAATGGAAATTCAATAAAAATTATTAAGATACATTGAAGGTATATGTAGTACAAGTTAGTGCAGTATCACAGATGATCAGAACAATGACATTGACGAAAGCGAAGAGGAATAGAAATATTCTTCCAGGTTAAATTCTAGGATATCATTAATTAATAAGTGGTCACTAAATCACAAAGTATCTGCAATGGACATTACCAGTTATTGTATTTACGTTAAATTCATTCACGTATAGGCAACCAACTAATTGGAAATTTGATGTTATAAAGATGTACTGCCTACTGCTAAATTTTTGTTCTAGGGTAACCTGTTATAATGTTATAATTATTCGAGTAATATATGTATTACTGTAATGGTGAAAGGAAGGTCTAGAGGAAGAACTTTATCGTTAAAACTGTTTCGGGGGAAGAAGATACTAAACAAGTATGAACTTATTATATTATTCATTTGTTAGGTAAAATGTAAACTGTTGAACGCGTGCTCATGCGCCATATCCAAATAGAGAAATAAGTTAAAAATAAGTAATATTTAGGTAAAATATTAGTAAGAAATAAGTTAAATGCACCTCAATTGGTTAAAGTTTACCTAAAATTTACTAATATGTGGCCTATATCAGGGATATTTAACTTTGACCATGAAGTCCAATTTCCTTTATAGTTTGCGATATTACGTTAAATTTACTTCCATTTTATTACCCACTGTCGACATTTCGACGTAATTTCAAGGTAAATTCTAACCAAATTGGTTAGGTCCCTAACCTCTAAATTGGTCTTGTCTAACGTATTTTCGACCAAAATTGTTGCTTGGGATTGTAAAATATCAAATACATCAAGTGTTACAATTTCCCGCATAAATACACGTAGTCGTACGTAAATTGCACCCCTTAACTCCAATAGAATCCACTTATGAAATAAGCGATTAAGAGAACGAACGTTTGCTTATTTATGTTTCCGTGTTGAGAAGGCGTATATTTGTGTTGGGCACAACCTATTTTTAATTCAAGTAAGCTTTGTTGTTCCTAGCGGTAATTATGTGTAAGAGAAGCATGTTAAATCTTTTTTACGTTCTTTAAATGAGGATACACAGCGCCGTTGACGTACTCTAATTCGTTGTTTCGTTGAATTAATAGTATTTAATTGTAGGTTTCTTAAAGTAGACCCTACTCAACTTGGCGCTGTACGTTATATTCAGATCATTAAAATAAATCGAGTGTGACAAAACCCCAACTTGCCTCACTCGGCTATCATTATCGACTATTTCGTATACAGTTACGTTTTCGAAATCACTTCCTTTGATTTTACAATAAATAAAACTTCAAAGAATATACATATGCAAAGAATATACATATGCATCGCATTGTACGTTTCACCTGTTTTATACGATCTAAGATGTGTTAGAAAAAGAAGCTATAAGAACCGAATGGGCGAAGTATAAGAAAAAATCAACAGTATTACGCTGGGGTCGCATTATCAATATATTTTCAAAGTTGGACAATTTTAAAAAGTTAAGAAATTGAAACAATTGCCGGGAAAAGCAATAGAAAGTTCGGAACTGTCGTGGATTTTTTATTAACATTAATAACCGATAAATTTAAAATAGAACGCGGTAAAAGGCGAATCGGGGGAAATATCAACAAGGGGTTGGCGAAGTGTAAAAGCTGGGGAAGATCCGAGTTTATAAAGCAAGATAGTAGCGTTAGATGTTTTCTATTGCGAATTTGGCCCAGAAGGCGACCGAACGTTTTCGTATATAAGAAAACTTTGAAATCTTTGCTCCAGATTTACTTATTAAAGCGACCCAGTAAATACAACTACCAATTTTGCTATTCATTCAACTGTTCAAGTTTCAGCTTTATATGTCGCAGAATTTACCCTCGAAACAATTTCCAAGTTGGGAAATTATAGTGCCGTTGTTTTCACAACACATTATTGTACGAAAGGACGTTAAATTTTAATTGCTTTCAGGCCACGCTGCAACTTTGTACGTATGTACTTAGGTACAATTGTAAAACTGACGAAAAGGTCCGACGCTATTTTTTAGTTTCGTTACAATACATTTAGATAACAGAAAATTTGTGGTTAAATACACTTTTGTAACAGTAACCACAAGTAACACTTCGGAGTAATGATATGAACTACACTTTAGAAAGCAAGTTTATACAAAAGTTTTGTAAAGCAGTTAGGAACGTCTATAAAACAGCGGTATAAATCTACTTTATAGGTGGTTTAATAAAGGAGTTAGAAACGTGTATCTACGAATTATCACAAATAAAGTGATTTGTAATTGGAACGTATAGTGGATGTGAAAAACCAAAATTATAAAATTTGGGTTAATAAATATAAGAGTAACTTCATAAATTTTATCAGTAAAGTGCCATGCGCAGTTCATTTTCAGTTTCGAAATTAGTTTATTCGTAAATCTAACAAGAAAAATAATGGACATTGGTTGTTTTAAAAAGGTAAGGTTATAAACGACAGTACAACTTCTATAAGAGTGAAAAGTTATATAAAGTTTGCCAAATTATTTCGAAAGATGCAAAATAAAAGATATTAAGAATGCCGCTGTAAATAAAAATTGTTATAGAGAATTAACAGCAGGATACCTATCAAACTCAAAAGATTTTATAAATATACTTTAATATAGTAAAACACTTTTATAACCTGCGCATATTTTGGGTGTACAGGGTGTCCAACTATCTTCGCCTCAGAGGGGGAGGCTCTTAAGGTTGAAATTCGCTCAATGTAACTGCCGAACCGAGACCGACCGGGTACCTGCCTGTGTGTGTGTGTGTATGAATAGAAAAGCTATTGGGCGTCGAAGGAGTTGTGCTGTGGACCATATGTCTAATTTTGAGCAACATATACCAATACATACAATACACTAAGATTTATGACCGTTCCTGACCATTCTTTTTACACACACCCTTAGCTCGCATCAACCTTAAGCGTAATAATAGATTGAGGCGAAGATAGTTGGACACCCTGTATAAGGGTTGTATAAGGGTCGAATAAATGTTTTTAAGACATTTTTATAAAACTTGATTTATTAAATTGTTGAGAAAACGTTTTCTCAATAATTATATAACTATCTGTGATACTTCGGAGATGATTTATAAAAGTTTAAATTTGTAAATATTAAAATTTGTAAATATTAAAATTTGTAAATATTAAAATTTGTAAAGGTTTAAATTTGTAAAAGTTTAAATTTGTTCTAAAGTACTCTATGTATCAAAATGAAAACAAAACATAATCTATCTTTAATTAGCCTGTCATAATGTTTAAGACGCCTCCGAAGTGTTCTCTGTTTCATTTAACCCAGAAACCCTGTCACTCTACAGTTAGTTATAGGGTGCATTTAGCGTAAGGGCGAAGATGCGCAAGGCCACGCGTCGCAACGCATGTTCTTAACGTTTCAGTTTTCCCAACCAACAAGAGCACACACTCGTGTGAGGAATTTTGTGTCCCTTAATGGAGTCAATTAGTTTCGCAGATGTTCCCCTCTGGCTCTAGATGGGGCAAGGAGGTGATCCCGAAGGGAGGCGATCCCGAAAGGAGACGAAAGCGAAGTCTTTATACATATTACTGTGGCCCTTTCGTGCGACGCCGTCGCGACGCCTACGTGAAAAGTATAACTCGCAGTATTTACTTTTTGGATGCCGCCTTAAGTGGTTCGTACTTAATAATGCGTCGAGGTGCGGAACCCTTTAATCTACAGCCCCATTTAGGGCAACTTAAGGGTATGTTTCTGTATCGATTCGAACTTCCAATGGAGCACCCTCATATGTATCTCTATAAAACGTTTGGAAACTCTAGTCGTTTCGCCCCTTCCTAACGCGGTAATTTTCTCTTCTTGTTCGGAACAATTTTTTTTTCAACTCGCGTAAGTATGGAGCCGGCCAGTGAAAACTTTCCATCGCTGTTCATTTTCATTTTAGAAAGTTCTCTAAGGAGATCCCTGATGGAAATATTTAAATACACAAGGAGAAATATATAAATTTATGAGTAAAAAGATTTATGCGTAAATAAACATACTTTTCATTTTGATAATGTTAAAATTTTAGAAAAAGAAAATATTTTTTACAAAAGAAGAGTTTTAGAATCTTTAAATATTAAACATGAAAAATTTTCAATTAATTTTAAACAAAATGCAAATAACATTAATAGAATTTATAACCAAATTATTAAAAGTACTAAATAACCTTCATATTCTTATTTTTATTACTTTACTTGAAACTTATTTTACATTCTTTTTATATAAATTGCAATGACCTTTTTTTATTAAAAT
Organism: Quadriops clusia; assembly: GCA_033557875.1. NCBI lineage: Eukaryota > Metazoa > Arthropoda > Insecta > Coleoptera > Hydrophilidae > Quadriops > Quadriops clusia. Next base: position 9,673 of record JAWQRP010005317.1, read on the forward strand.
TGTTTTTTTTGTGTGTTAATGGTATTTTAAGGTCTAATAAAAAAAATCATTGTTTCATTCTTTTTCTTTTTATTTTAAATAATCGACGTTTCGCTCTACTTTGCGAGCTTCTTCTGGACTTTTTTTTTATTATATCTACAATATCACAATCACAAAACATTTTAAAATTTCACTTTTCTTTTTCTTTTAATCACATCTTTTTATATTTCTACATTTAACAATACTATGTTTCGTCTTTTATAATTTCTGCAGAAATCTTCCAATTAGTTGGTTGCCTATACGTGAATGCATTTAATGTAAATAAAATAACTGGTAATGTCCATTGCAGATACTTTGTGACTTAGTGACCACTTATTAATTAATGATAACCTAGAATTTAACCTGGAAGAATATTTCTATTCCTCTCGGCTTTCGTCGATGTCACTGTTCTGATCATCTGTGATACTGCACTAACTTGTACTACATATACCCTTAATGTATCTTAATAATTTTTATAGAAATTCCATTCCTCTTTCTTTTACATCTGTAATAACTTGATGTATACACACTTGTATATATACTTGTACTGGTGTTTTGGAATTGTTATCGTTTTCTTTAAAGCGCTATCCTAACCTAACTTTATGAATCGACAGAGGAAACAGGATTTGACTATGCAGTATTATGAACTTTAAAGTTAAATTTTTAGGGTAATTGGTGCTATAGGTTGAATTGCAATTCAACCTTGGACCGTTAGAACTAAAATTTGAGGAAATTTGACTTTCGAGCCTTTTTGTGCAATTGAGTTAAAATAGGGAATTATATAAGTCGTAACTTTGCGACTTAAAAATAACTTATTGGTAGTATTTGCTTCAAGGGATTATCTTTAGGTTAAAATTAGTCTAAAATATACTTAATAAATGGCTTTGAGGTTTAAAGGATATGAGGTTTATTTCGAAGTTATATTTGCCCAAATGTTGACCTGTTTTTTTACTTATAAGTTTCGTGATTATTAAGTCACTAGACGGGAGCCCGATTTTTGAAAATCGGGTGATTCTAGAACGTGTGCGATTTTCAATTGGACTCCTCTAGCAATTTTTTTTTAAAGATTGTAAAGCTGAGGAATTGACCTGATCTTATAGACTGTCGTTACTACTGCCGACGCCTTC
>JAWQRP010005318.1:0-10816 GCA_033557875.1 Quadriops clusia
TGATTTAATACGGTCCGGTTCGATATATTGGCAGAAATCATTTTTCCTAGATGATGTCATTCGTCTATTAGTTTTAATTATTGCGAGTGCATTTGGTTGCCTAATCGGTAGGTTGGTTCCGTTACAACATATGTAATAAAATACGAGTAATCATATATACCGAAATATACTCTAATCCAATTAAAAGTTAAAATGCTTTTACTAATAAAATTTACAACAAAAACTATACTTTGCAACTTAAGCCATAAATAACTCTTTAACTATTGCAGGGTGAACACTAACTGCATTATGGGTTAGAGTTGACAAACAAGTCTAGCCTTTTGGATACAGGATATTCGTTCTAACCCTCCTGGCTAGGTCTATAATAGCTTTGTTCCAACCTCTATGTCCGACTAGTTCATGTACTAGTCAAACGATCAGCAGTTTATCAACAGTATGCGCAGTTTATAGATATTTATGAACTGCGCACTTTGTTTAAGAACTTCTGTCCGTCTGAGTAGTACATGAACTAGTCGGATATAACGGTTGGAACAAGGCTAATACATTTCACGTTTCGACACTGTAACTTATTGATAATGAATATAAAAATGATAAACATACCAATTAACGCACATTTTATTCAGAGTTTCAATAAGCGTAATAACTTTAGGTATCTACTATCCTGTTTTTGTTAAAGGTCTTTATTTATAAATCCTGTAACTGATGAGCATAAGGCCTTATGTGGATAAGCAGAGCAATTCACATCAGTGTAATAATTACGGGTTAGCAGTCATACTAGCAGTTTTGTGGATCAGCGAAGGTCAAAAGTAATGTACGAAACGTGGAACAAAGCGCGCAAGACTACGGAATCTGAGCCATAAATTGGGATGACTTTGCTCTTTATCTAATGGTATAACGCTTCGTTGATATCTGCCAGAATGTATACATAAAACATCGACAAAATACGGTGGATTATGAAACTGCATTTATCTGCAGTATTCAAAAACATACAATGTACTAAAAATTGCACGTATAGTATAAAAATAAATAAAAGGCATTATTTAATTGAGACATGAAGGTCAAAGACGTTGATTAACTTTAAAAGTAAATAACAGTATCTCGCCGAAATTTAGTGTACAATTATACACGGACATTTATACACTAAATTTCAGCAACTACCAGTTGAGATGGCCCCAATTTTGTACATGATTGATTTGAGCCCACCTGTGAGAGCAGTGTTAATGACAGCGAAAGCTTTGGGAATTGAGTTACAAATCGAGGAAGTCAATACACTGAATGATGAACAGTTGGAGCCATGGTTCTTAAAGGTACGTTACTTCAAAACAACATTCAAACGGATATAAAAACTTTGTGTTTGACTTACAGCTTAATCCACAACATGCGGTGCCAACTTTAAATGATAATGGTTTCATTCTTTGGGATAGCCACGCACTTATGGCCTATTTGGTCAACAGATATTCCAAAGATTCCTCTCTTTATCCTGAAGATCCGAAACTAAGGGCTATCGTTGACCAGAGGTTGCATTTTGATTGTGGTGTCGCTTTTATGAATGTTTTAAATATAGTGGTAGGTATTTATATTTCTTTCTTCTTTCAATTAATTTAATACTCCTCTGTTCTTAGTACCCCCTTAAGGAAAAGAAACCCAAAATAATCCCCAAACAAAAAACGGACCCATGTCACGAAATGTATGGCTATTTAGAAAAATTCCTGGAGAACCAACAATGGGTAGCTGGTAATTCTTTAACTATTGCTGATTTCAGTTTAATTACAACGTTAACCTGTCTCCATATGTTGGTTCCTCTTGAAGATGAGAAGTACCCCAACATAATTTCTTGGATAAAACATTGCGAAGAATTGCCTTACTATTCCTTGAACCACGGTCCTCTGGAAAAATTACGTTGCTTCTTTGACGAACAGATGTCGGAATAATTATTGTTAATATTACCAATAAAATAGATTGGATGAATATCGTGAGTTATTTGCCGATCATGAAAAAAATCTACCTCCATTTAATTCTTAAATGTCTTAAACGGTTCATTGATAACACTGCTGGAGTGAGGTACCGCTCTATTTTAAGCCTGATTTCCAACAGCACTAGTTCAGTTGTAGATCAGCTCTTCAAGTGAAAACTTCTTTTCACGCTTTACTGCTCCAATATGTCTCCTGCACTCTACATGCTCGACCTTAGCCCACCCGTAAGGGGAGTGTTGCTTACTGCTAAGGCCATCGGGGTTAAGTTGGAGCATCAACAAATTAATTTGTTGACTGGTGATCATCTTACACCTGATTTTTTGAAGGTAGTATAAGAACCCATGCAAATCAATTATGTTCATTACAAGCGTTAAATATGAAACACAAACAATGTTATCAGAAAAATTTCAAGGTTAAATTGTAACACTAGAATATTGCAAAGTAACAATTGCTTATAAAATTAAACACCTTACATACTCGTATTTCCAAAGAAATAACTTGTTTCATATATCATTTCTTCTGGTGTTGCGGTGAACTCACATTGAAATAAAGAACGTATTAATAGATTCTCATGAAAATTAAACTTGGAATGAAAACAAGGCCAATGCCAGAACTAGCATCAGGAAATGCAATTACCTTATATTTATGCATAAACAAAGATGAAGCGGAGTCGTCTAACCAGCTTAGAGTCGAAGGACGACTAAAGAAAATGCCTAATATTTGCCTTTGCTCTTATGAATATTAATTGCGTAGTAGTGATTGTCCACTTTTACATCAAGGTAGTTCGTCTTCCTTCTCCGGGAGTTACAGTTTTTTTAGTAAAAAAAATTTAAAACGCTTGGTTTTAAAAATGGTTCGCACATTATTCATGACCATAAGGAGTCCTGGTGCTAGGGCAGTTCTAATGGTAGCTAAGGCTTTGAATATCAGTATGGATACCTACCATGTTGATCTCATAGAAGGTGAACATTTGCAACCGCCATTTTTAAATGTACGTTTTTTGGATCTTTCTAATGATACCTATAGTTGAAAGAAATTTTTTGTAACAGTTTTGTTTTTCCAGATGAATCCACAACACACTGTCCCGACTCTCAATGACAATGGTTTTATTGTGTGGGATAGTCACGCTATAATGACCTACTTAGTCAACAAATACGCCAAAGGGAACGCACTTTACCCTGAAGATCCATCGAAACGAGCTATTGTGGACCAAAGATTGCATTTTGATACGGGAGTAACATTTCCAATTTTGATTGGAACTGCTGTAAGTAATTAACTTACTCATTTTATTCATATCTCAGTTTATACTTCAATTCCAACTTCACTTTAAAGAAACCGATCAAAATGAAGGAAACCAAAACCATCCCCAAGGAAAAAATCGATGCCGCTCATGAAGCCTATGGTTTCCTCAATAAATTTTTGGAGGGACAGGATTGGGTTGCTGGAAACCAAGTAACCCTTGCAGATCTAAGTTTAATCTGCACCATCTCAAGTTTGGACTTCTTCGTTCCAGTAACCAACTATCCAAATATCATAGCTTGGATCAAACGCTGCGAGGCATTGCCTTATTATTCGGAGAATAAGGTCGGTCTCGACAACTTCAAAGCTTTCTTTGGAGATTTAATGGCGAATTAAGAATTTTTTAGCGGAAACATTATGTCTAAAGAAAATTCTCTCGATTGATATAATAATAAATGATTATGAATTTATTTTTGTAAACTAATAAACACAACTTATTTCTTGAACATTATTTTACTGTATATGTAAAAGTAAGTAGTCTTTTTCGTATTAACTTTGTTAGTAAAACAATTCTATAGTAATCTTTTGAAGACAAAAATTGCTAGTCATCATTGTAACCGATAAAATCCAGAGATCCTTAACTGCAGGAGGCTGGAACTTCACAGAAAATTCGAAACTGGTTTCAATTCTCTAGAAAACCACTTTTGGGGACCGCTGCGTTGATCTAATCTATGTATTCCTCATATTATGCAACACTTAGTAAATGCGTGCTTATAAACGCCACTACATGCTATAAACCAAAATAGTACTGAACTCGTAAATAAATATGGCAGGAGTCCGTACTCTGTATATGGTACATGCAAGCCCAGCGGTTCGATCAGTTCTCCTATTAGCTAAAGCGCTTGACATTCCTTTGGAATACAAGCAAGTGAACCTTGCTGCTAAAGAAAATTTTTCTGCTGAATATTTAAAGGTAAGTAAAATATTAATATATTATATACATTTATTATTGAGGTTACAAACTAATGTTAATGAACCAGATAAATCCGCAACACACTGTACCAGCTCTAGATGACAATGGATTTATTCTTTGGGACTCACATGCCATTATGACTTATTTGGTCAATAAATATGCCAAAGGCCATCCTCTTTACCCCGAAGACCCAATGAAAAGAGCTCTTGTTGATCAAAGGTTGCATTTTAACTCGGGGACAATATTTCCCATTCTAATCGGAATTACAGTAAGCACTATTGTTAGTACTCGCGAAATAATTTTAATAACTTGAAAATGTCTTAATTTTAGAGACCAATTTTGTTCAAAAATAAGAATAGCATCCCAGAAGGTAAAGTGGAAGAGGCCCATCAAGCTTATGGGTATTTGGAAAAATTTCTAGTTGATCAAGATTGGGCAGCTGGAAAGCAAGTCACCCTTGCGGATTTAAGCTTAATAGCCACAGTTACATCTTTAGACGTCTTTATTCCAGTCGAAAAGTACTCTAAAATTACTAGTTGGATTGCGCGGTGTGAGGATCTACCTTATTATTCTGAAAATAAAATTGGATTGGCTAAATTCAAAAGTTTCTTTGTTAAAAAATCTCTGGCCAAATGAAAATTTATGATAATTTATTTTACACATTCCTATAGAGTCTCCTGTGGTTCAATTTATAAATAAATAATAATATACTTTTGTACGTTTGGTTGCATATTTTATCTTTGTTAGGCAACAGTCTAAAGGTTCTAGATAAACCTTTAAACCGCTTCTGTCGCTACCGTTCTTCAATTCTAGCATAATAATGCAAAAAGTATTGTATATGGCAGGTTTTAGCCCGCCAGTAAGATCCGTTCTGTTAACTTCGAAGGCAATAGGTTTGGAACTGCAACACAAGATTGTAGATACCCATAAAGGGGACAATTTAGATCCAGAATTCGTTGCAGTAAGTATGCAGATTTTTTAACATATTCCTTCGCAAAACTCGGAAATATTCGTTGCCCGAAGTTCGTTAGATTTATACGAGCATAAATGCTTGTTAAATACCAACGACTTTGTTGTTAAATACGTATCTAGCTGAATACTAGTTTTTCATACTTTCTGTCTTTAGATAAACCCCCAACACACCATACCAACTTTAATAGACAATGGCCAGGCAATTTGGGACAGCCACGCCATAAATATCTATTTAGTGGAGAAATACGGAAAAGATGACTCTTTTTATCCTAAAGATCTAATAAAAAGGGCTATTATTCATCAAAGATTACATTTCGATTCTGGAGTCATTTTTCCTATTATAAAAAACACTATAGTGAGTTTTCTGTTACAACAAAATCTATTAATATATTCTTTTTTTCACTTGTGGACTATTATATTCGTTTTGCTTAGGTTTGTAGGGTTGCAGTCCTCTTTTTTTAAAAAATTAAAATTCTTACATACTAGTTTAAATTTTATTATTTTTCTGACGCGTTTCGCCCAGCCGGGCTTCCTCAGAGAAAATTCATTATCCCTTTATGCTCCTAAATTTTACATTTTCTAAAGTTAATCAATAAAATAAAGATACTAAAACTAAACTGCCATTTTGGCGATTATTGACATTCTGTGGTTGACGATCACATGTTTCACAGCTATGATGGTTTCGATAAACGAAAATTCATTCTCTAACACCAATGCATGTAAGTGTGTCCGGAGACACGTCGGACATTTCTAGTGTAGAAGCCCGGCTGGGCGAAACGCGTCAGAAAAATAATAAAATTTAAACTAGTAAGAATTTTAATTTTTTAAAAAAAGAGGACTGCAACCCCACAAACCTAAGCAAAACAAAATCTATTAATCTACATACACGAAGACAATTTAATTCTTTTTGATACTTGCAGAGAGGATTAAGATTTAAAAAATTCAAAACCATTCCGCAAGAGAACATAGATGCTGCACGTGAAGGATATGAATTTTTAGACAAATTCCTAGGAGACAAACCTTGGATTTGTGGAGACAACATAACAATAGCAGATTTCAGTCTCATACCTTCCATAACATCTTTAGACATTATCGTACCTATAAATCGCTTGAAATACAAAAATGTTTCAGCCTGGATTGAAAGAGCTGAAGCACTTCCTTATTATGACTCGGAAAATCAAAAGGGCCTTGAAGACTTAAGGGAACGAGTGAAGATATTTTCACAACAATAATGAAGTTTTAAAATTTTATTGAAAACTGCCACTTAAACAACCAAAACAATAAGATACGAGCAATAATATAAATATACTCTATTTCAATTAAAAGTAAAAATGCTTTTACAAATTAAATTTACAACAAAAACTACTTTGCAACTTCTTTAGGCAAATCTGGTTTAGGTACTGCCACATCTCTCTCCTTGTTCCAGTCTTTCAAGCCTTCTGGTAATGAAGTATCCTCTTCAAATGACCCTGTTCCTTCCACAAATTCCTCATAAGTAGATTTTTCTGGGAACGGCCTCTTTCCTAGCAATTCTATCATGTCTTCCCTGCTAAGGATTTCTTGCTTCAACAAACGTTCCGCTACTTTTCGAACATCTTCTTTATGCTTCGTAAGCAACTCATGTGTATGTTTATAAGCTTCATCAATCAAGGTTCTAACTTCAGCATCAATAATTTGTGCGGTGTTCTCGGAATAAGGCTTTTCCAACATCATTTCCCCTTCCTTTGGCATATCGAAACTAACATTACCTACTTTTTCATTCATCCCGTAATGCACAACTTGAGCATAAGCACTTTGCGTGACTTTTTTAAGATCATCTTGGGCCCCTGTTGTAATTCTTCTAAAGAAAAGTTCTTCAGATACTCTGCCACCAAGAGTCATGCACATTCTATCAAACAACTGCTCCTTTGTGTATAAATATTGATCTTTCGGTAAATATTGGGCATAACCTAAACCTTTTCCACGTGGTATAATGGAGACTTTTAACAATGGATCTGCATGTTGCAAGAACCAGCCTGCCACAGCATGACCCGCTTCATGATAAGCGACAGTTCGTTTTTCATCCGGAGATAACACATTAGTCTTCTTCTCCATGCCCGCCACTACACGTTCGATAGCTTGTTCGAAATGTTTCATCGTTATAGATTCGTTTAAATCTCTTGCCGCGATTAAAGCAGCTTCATTACACACATTAGCTATATCAGCTCCTGTGAAACCAGGTGTTAGTGCAGCCATTTTCCTAGCTAAATCCGCTTTATTTATGTCTGTCTTTAATGGACCTAAATGAACCTTAAATATACTAGCTCTCCCTTTGATATCAGGAGCAGGCACGAATATTTGTCGATCAAACCGTCCAGGTCTCAACAATGCTTTATCTAATATGTCTATACGATTAGTGGCAGCTAATACGACTACATTTGTTGTACTATTGAAACCATCCATTTCTACAAGTAACTGGTTTAACGTGTTCTCTTGTTCAGAATGGCCACCGAAACTTCTGCCTCCTCGCTTTCGGCCTACTGCATCAATTTCATCAATAAATAAGATACAAGGAGCATTTTTCCTTGCCATTGAGAACAAGTCTCTGACACGTGAAGGTCCAACACCAACAAACATTTCCAGGAACTCGGATCCAGATACAGTTATAAAGGGCACATTAGCTTCTCCTGCTGTTGCTTTAGCTAATAAGGTCTTTCCAGTACCAGGTGGGCCTAAAAGGTAAGAACGTTTGTAAGAACACCTGTGGAAGTAGCTTGTTGATGATGGAGATGAAAATGATAAACTTACCACTTAACTTACACATTGTTCGGAGGTTGATGGGTAAAAAATAAGATTCTTGTATAAAAATTTTGGTGAGTGTTTGATTTAAATGTTTTATTTTTTTAATGTATCTGTAGAATGATATTTACACATCGACAAACAGGCTTTGAAAAAGATTTATGAAAAACTGGTCAACCTAGTAAAAAGAAAAAATGCAAGAACTTCTTCAAATAATAAATGAAAATAAATCCGCACAAGTAGATTATTAGGCTGCGTAATTGTACAAATTCACTTTCAAATAAATTTAGATCTTGACGGTAACGAAGCTAGCTGACTCCTATATCGGACAGATTCTCTTTAGAACCACTTTCGAATAAGTTTTCGTATTCTGACTTGTTGTTCTCTACAGCAGTCATTCACAAATGGTTCATTAAAAATAAAAACTATAAAATACCAAAAGCGAAATTGCAAACTAGCCGTTAGTATACGAGAAAAATCGGTAAATTACTTATAAAGTATTTACTTATTCACAAAAAAATGAAAGTCTAGTATAAATAAACAAGTGGAAGCAAATGAATCTCAAAATAAGAGAAATGTCAAGAAGTCAATTAAACATCACGATACGAGATGAAATAGAAACCCATGTAGGATTTATCTTTTTATTTACCTGTTAGCATAGCTCCTTTAGGAATTTTGGCCCCCAAATCGATATACTGCTGTGGGTTCTTAAGAAAATTTACAAATTCCATAATTTCTATTTTAGCTTCCTCACATCCTGCAACATCTCTAAAAACCAAATATTTAAGAAAAAACAACAAGTCGGTACATGAAATTTTAGAATATTGCTCACTTAAATCTAACGCCAATATCACTAGAATTGATTAATTTCGCAGTGCTCTCCATAACACCGCCAAATAGGCCTCCCCCTCTTCGCCCCTTGCGTCCTCCCATCATTTCGGCAGAGCGTCTCATCATGTAAATCAAAAAGCCTATTATTAGTAAAGTTGGAAGGACCCCTGATAGACTAGCAGCTTCTATTTCAGTTTTGTATATCACTGGAACAAAATTCGGAGGTTCGATGTTCATGTCCATTTGTGCATTTTCCAAATTCCTTTCAAAAGAATCTACACTGCCAATGTTGAACCAGAGGATGTTCTTAAAGTTAAATGTTAGAAAAATTACACAAAAGTTACAGTAAATATAACTTTCAAATTATTCTTTACTTACTGATCCATTGACAGAATTTCCAGGACTCAGTTTCACTCGGACCCATTTCTTATTTATAACTTCTAACTTTTCTACTACACCTCTCGCTAAATAACTAAAATTTTAATAATAAAGAACAGTTTAAGCAAAATATGTGTATAAGCTACATACTTATGAACAAATTCCTTCCATCCGATTTCTTTATAACCCATCTCCCAAAAAACTAAAGTCGCTAAAAAGGCAATTGCACCGGCAGCTCCAAAAATGTACCATTTATCTTTTTCGCTATCACCGAATGGCTTTCCTCCACTTCCCCTAACATATAAAAATAAATATACAGATATATTTGCACCATTGAGCAATCTAACCTGCTTCCAGTGCCTCCGAATAATCCAAAAGACCATTGATCATAAGGTTTTTGTGGTCCCCGCTGTGCCGATGGAGGAGGAGGAATCTTAGGCTGAGAGGCTTCCGGTTTCGGTTCTGGTTCGGCTTTAGTTTCTTTTCCTTTGGCATCATTTGGTTTCGCTTCCTTAGCAGGTTGCTTCGAATTCCGAGGTTTGAAGTATTTCTCGAAACCCTTTGGAGGCTTCTCACAGAACAATTTCCATTCTCTCAAGACTGTGCTAATTGTGGAAGAATTCTAAAAGTGACAGCAGGAAAATTAAAAGTTCAAAAAATGTTGCAACAAATTTCGTCATACCACAATTTTCTCGGCATTTTGGAATCGGAGGTTTTTCCATAAGAATCTCTCGAGTTTCCTGCTGCTGTTCAGGAGGCGATATGCCATATCAAACGTTTAAAAGAATATTCTGAATAATTATTTTTTCACATAACTTAACACGAATTTCCTAACCACATTTTGTTCAGTAACATTTAGGTGGTCGTTAATGTAGATAGCGAATTAATCGACAAGGTTTTTATATTGAATTTGTTTTGGTGGGATATTTGACTCTGGTACTTGAGCATGAACAAACGGAAAATGACTAACAATTTTGAAATTGCAGTTTTGATTGGACACTTTTAAATACTTTGTCATTTCTCTGTGACAAATAAAATATCACATTTAAATAATAAACATAGTAATAGTAAACTACCATTGTTTTAATGTAAATAGTCAAATGATTGCATACCAATAACATGTCTTCCACTATTTTATTTCTTTAAAATCAAAACCTGTTTACATGGTGTTATCAATTAAATATTTTAAAAATTTGTAATTCTAATCAAATGCACAAACCAATGGTTCTTAGCGACATCTATGGATGACACTTGGATTACTTTTGACATATATTTAAATTAACCTATAAATAAATGTCAGTGGTGTAGTATTTAACAAATTATCCCATCTGTTGTATACTGAAAAGTTATAATGTAGAAAACATAGATTATGTCTGAACTAAAAGGTTGCATTAATGATCTGTTAATGTTTTTGGATGACGATGAATTGTTTAGTTTAGCTGCAACTGTTACTCAAGGATTTCTCAAGAATAAATTAGAAACAAGAGAAGGTGAGTATCAATATTTAAAATAATGCTGGTCAACAGTGATTTTGTTGCTCTTGATATGACAATAGTTCTAGGATGATTTTATGCTGGGAATTATGAAACTATCATTAGTTTTGCAAGTTTGGCTCTAGTTCTTTAAATAATTACTATTATGTGCATTAAGACATTGTGGATCATAAGGGCGA
>JAWQRP010005319.1:0-10815 GCA_033557875.1 Quadriops clusia
ATTTTTCATTTGTTAAACAAATAAAATATTTCCCCTGATGAAGCGGTCAAACCGCGAAACGCGTCGGGAAAAGTACATATAATTTAATAATATAAGGACTAAAAACCCAAGAATATATATTATATTTATTAATTATTAATAATACAATATTAATTTTTAATAATATAATATTAATTGTTAATAATATGATATTTATAGTATTAATAATAATATAATATTTATATTACTAATAATAATAATATCTTTTCAGATATCTTGCAAAAACCTTTTACCATGCATTTGAACACACTAAACCAGATATTGTGATATTTTTGGGCGATTTGTTTGACGAAGGGTCAACAGCGACGGATTTAGAATATCTGAAGTTCGGCAGACGATTTTTCAATTTGTTTTTTCAAGGAGATGCGGGGAAAGTTAAAGTAAGTTTACATACAAAATATTTTTTAAATGTATTTATTTCATTATTTTAATAATTTAAATTATTTTAAATTGCAATATAATTTACTATAGACTATTTAACAAAGACAAGCAAGACAAGAATTAATCCTTTCAATACTGAATTAGTTAGAATGCATGTGTCATGCCTGGACTGAATTATTTAAATAGTAATATTTATATCTTTATTATTTCAAATTTATTAATTAGTATAGAAAACGCAAAATCGTCATTTTCTGACAGCATATCTTCGTTTCAAACTCGCGCCATAACATGCTCGAATATATTCGATTTCAGTCTGGCAGGTCGGCTTCATAGCGCTCGAATATATTCGAGCTCAGTACTGAAAGGGTTAAGAATAATCTTGCTATCGATAAAACTCTTTAGTTTTTTTCTTTTAATGAAAATGACATTTAAAAAGTCTTCTAAGTAAAAGAGTAATATTTTAATAAAAATTTGAATATTGATAATTACTACAGTAGGTATATTTACATTTTAATTATTCTAGTTTATTTAATGGAAAAATATTGTTGTTTCTTCTACTTTTGGTTTAATTTTAAATATATGTCATTTTCCTTGAAATACATCTTTTTCTTTGAAATAATTTAGTTTTCTTTGAAATAATTTTTTTTTCTTTGAAATAATTTTTTATTTCTTTGAAATAATTTTTTTTTCTTTGAAATAAGTTTTTGTTTCTTTGAAATAATTTTTTATTCTATAAAATAATTTTTTTTTCTATAAAATAAATTTTTTTACAGCAACACATATTCATCCCCGGCGACAACGACATCGGTGGCGAAGGCAGAGACCCGATAACCCCCCAAAATCTAAAACGATTTAACCGAATGTTTCGCCAGCCCGATACGGTCCCCTTCAATAATATCACATTTTACAAAATTAACCGCCTTATGCAATCAATTCCGAAACTTCCCCAACGAATAGAATTTTTTGACCCCAAAAAACTTGTAATCGGACTCAGTCATATACCCTTAATTTTCGTTCCTTCTCCTTACGTTGAAAAGGTTTTATCTCGACTACAACCGCATTTGATTTTCACGGCTCATGAACACAAATCGATGATCGTGAGCACAGATGCTTTTGCTAGAGACACGAGACAGATTATTCCGATAACTCAGAATACTAAGTTGTTTCATACTGTTAGCTTGGGGGTTACGGATATGTATGAGATTATGGTGCCGACTTGTTCGTATCGGATGGGGACTAGCAAAATGGGGTATGGATTCGCCATATTCGGTAAGTTATTTCGATATTTTTTTATAAGTAGTTTTTTTATCAGTAGTTTTTTTATAAGTAGTTTTTTTATAAGTATTTTTTTAATAAGTATTTTTTTATAAGTAGTTTTTTTATAAGTATTTTTTTTATAAGTAGTTTTTTAATAAGCATTTTTTGATAAGTATTTTTTTAATAAGTATTTTTTCATAAATATTTTTTTTATATGTATCGTTTTAATAAGTAATTTTTTTAATAAGCATTTTGTGATAAGTACTTTTTTTATAGGTATTTTTTTTAATAAGTATTTTTTTAATAAGTACTTTTTGACAAGTATTTTTTTTATAATCATTTTTTATGAGAGTTTTTCTTGAATATTATGTTTACAATTTTTATTAGATATTTTTATTTATATTTTTTATCAGTACTTTTATTTATATATTTTTTTATCAGTATTTTTATTTATATATTTTTATTTATATTTTATATCAGTATTTTTATTTATTTATATTTTTTTAATCAGTATTTTTATTTATATATTTTTTATCAGTATTTCTATTTATATTTTTTTAATCAGTAATTTTATTTATATATTTTTTATCAGTATTTTTATTTATGTATTGTCTTATTAGTATTTTTATTTCCATATTTTTTTTATCAGTATTTTTATTTATATATTTTTTATCAGTATTTTTATTTATGTATTTTCTTATCAGTATTTTTATTTCTATATTTTTTTATCAGTATTTTTATTTATATATTTTTTATCAGTATTTTTATTTAAATATTTTTTACCATTATTTTTATATACCTATTTTTATATTTATCTATTTTTAAATATATATATATTTTTATATATAAGTACATCTTTAAAAAATTATTTCAGAAAATACTGAAGTTAAATACACAGTCCTCTGGTCACCTCCGAGGTTTCAACAATTGTTTATCTACACTATAGGAGTTACAGTATTTTGCTTGTTCATGTGTTTTAATCTTTTCAAAAAATGCACGAAAAAATTTTAAGGATTGAAGAATATCAAAAAATTTTTTATAAACAAACCGAAAAAATTTTTTATGAACGAGCGGAAACATTCTTTTAAGTGAGTTGAATCATTCTTTTAAGTGAGCAGAAACATTTCTTTAAACATAAACGAAAACATTTTTTTCAACATTATCGAAAACATTTTTTTGAACATGAATTAAAAACATATTTTTCAACATGAACAAAAACATTTATTTAAACATAAACAAACACATTTGTTTCAACATGAACGAAAACATTTTTTTAACATGAATTAAAAACATATGTTTCAACATGAACAAAAACATTTTTTTCAACATGAACGAAAGCATTTTTATTCAACTGAAACGAAATCTTTTTTATTCAACTGAAACGAAAACTTTTTTTTTCAACATGAACGAAAACATTTTTATTCAACTTGAATGAAAACATTTTTTTCAAAATGAGCAATAACATAAACAACTCACTTTTGAAAAATATGTACGTTGACTGTTATGACTTGAATATTTTAATTTTTTTTTTATAGTTAATAATTTTTTTAGTCATTTTTTTTATAATTAATATTTTTTATAATTAATATTTTTTTATAATTAATATTTTTTATAATTAATATTTTTTATAATTAATATTTTTTATAATTAATATTTATTTATAATTAGTATTTTTTATAATTAACATTCTTTATAATTAATATTTTTTGTAATTAACATTTTTTATAATTAATATATAATATAATTAATATTTTTTATAATTAATATTTTTTATGATTAATATTTTTTTATAATTAATATTTTTTATAATTAACATTTTTTATAATTAATTTTTTTATAATTAATATTTTTTATAATTAACATTTTTTTATAATTAACATTTTTTATAATTAATATTTTTTTTATAATTAATATTTTTTTATAATATTTTTTTATAATTAATATTTTTTATAGTTAGTATTTTCTCTATAGTTAATATTTTTTTATTGTTAATGTTTTTGTTTTATTAAGCAGGTTGTTATTCTTATTGTTTAATTTAATTCTAACAAAAGGTTTTGATACTTAACAATTAATACTCGTATCATTTTTATACATGTACAGAAAACTATCATGACAAACTTAAATTCATAGTTCATTTTAATAATCATTAATATATGCATTAATGTATGAATATTAATATTATATGAGTATTAATAATCCTATATTAATGAATATTAATATTATTACATGAATATTAATATTATATGAATATTAATATTACATGAATATTATTATTTCTATGAATATTAATGTTCATATATTATATTAATATAATACATAAAAACAAATTCGAATATAATAATTATATACATATACACTTGCTAAGAAATGCTATTTTCGATCATCATATCGATACTTAATGTTAATTTAAGCAGCGATCTACAAAGCCTGCATTATCGCATAGTATTATTGAATTGTGCCAATTCAGAAACTTGTACCTTAACGCAACCGATGGCAAATACTTTTGAATTGTGACCTTCGAATTCACTCTAGATTATATTTTTTTGAATTGTACTTACAATTAGTTGACATCCGTCCCCAAATCAAAAATATTAAGACTGTAGCCCTGACTTAACGAATCTAGCTATGAGTAGATTCCATTTGTATTTTTATACTGAAGCCTTTACAGCTGCGCTACTAGCGACTTAATAAATTTAATATCAAACGAAGAATTTTGTGGCAAAATTAAAAGTAAATAATTAGTTGACATTAAATAATCAGTTGAAATTAATTAATCAGATGAAATTAATTATTCAGTTGAAATTAATTAATCAGATGAAATTAATTAATCAGTTGAAATTAATTAATCAGTTGTAATTAATTTATCAGTTAAAATTAAATAATCAGTTAAAATTATTCAATCAATGAAAATAAAATTTTTTAAATAGAAATCAAAATAATTAATGAATTAGAGCGAAATAATTCTAAAAAAATAGATAATAAAAAAAAATTATTTCAAAGAAAATTATTAAAAAAAATAATTTCAAAGAAAATTATTTAAAAAAATTATTTCAAAGAAAATTATTTAAAAAAATTATTGCAAAGAAAATTATTTAAAAAAATTATTTCAAAGAAAATTATTTAAAAAAATTATTCAAAAGAAAATATATATATATAATCTTGTAGATCTATATAAAATGCTTTTTTGGCATACGGCAATCATTTTTTGCTAAAATACAGAAACGAATCATATCGCCTTTTAATTACTCCTAGTATTATTTGTTGTATTTTAAAATTGTACATACATACAAGAATTGTTACTAATTTTGTTTACCTTATTTTACTCTTAATATAATAATAAGAATATTTACAATATTAAAATAAATGTCCTTAGCATAATATAAAATAAAGGATATACACAAAAACAAATCGCTGTGGAATATTTCTTTATTCATTCGTTTTTCTTCCCTATATGATACATACTAATATTTTACACAAGAAATAGTAATAATTTATTTTGATAGTGTTCACTAAATTAGTACATAAATAAATGAGAAACGTTAAAACATGTTCTTTGCACATTATCATAAATACTGATAATATTGCTTTTAAGTAATCCTATGCTAATCGTAAACAATAATAAATGTACATATTAAAAAGAGTAGTGATGGATAACTCAGTAAGGCCATGCATATGGTAACACCAACTGTGTTAAGAGGGACAAATTATACTAAATAAGCTTAAAAAATACACGAGACTACCGAACATTATCTTGAAATAATCAGTCGTGAAGTTTCAATGAAACTGTACTAAATCTAAATTTTTTCTTTTTAAACTAACAAATGGTAAAACGATCACGCCGTTACTATATCACAAACGATAAATTCAGTTTTTTTAAAAATAAATTCACTTTAAAATAGGTACAAATAATCTCGATAGGTGTAAATAACCGAATGGGTTAAACACGTGGGATTAAATAATTAGGGTAGGTGAATTTATATAATTAGAAGAAGGAGAATTTATACAATTATAAGAAGGTGAATTTATACAATTATAAGAAGGTGAATTTATACAATTATAAGAAGGTGAATTTATACGATTATAAGGTGAATTTATACAATTATAAGAAGGTGAATTTATTTAATTATAAGGTAAATTTAAATACGATAAGTAGATTTAAATAACCAGCATAAGCGAATTTAAATAGAAATAAATATATTCCTCTTATACAAAAATATAGCCACGGCTACCCATAAAGCAGTGGCCCAAAGGTTCATAGAAAGGTAAGCAGCATGACTTTGGTAAGCCGGCCTCCAAGCAAACGGAAAAGTGTTTTTCAAAAGATCGTGAGCAACGTACAAAACTAACGGATTCATCCCGGGATAGAAAAATGGTCGGCCGCCCCATTTTCTCATGATATCCACGGTAACAAACAAATAACTTTGGATAAGGAAAGCCATTCCCGCGGTCACGAAAACGTACGAAAGCGACCATAAATTTTTGTTGATCGGAATGGGGCCATCGTTGAGAGAAAAGCTACATAAACCTCCCCCGAGGAATCCCAAAATTACACCCCAGATGAGCCAACGAATCGATTTGGCTTTTACGTTTGAGTAAGTATTTAAAGTACGCCCAGCTTGGACTCCAAAGTAAACGGTAAGGACACTTGTCAAAGTCCCAAGCAGGCCTTCCGGGTCATAAAAATCGGAATTCTCGTATAAATCTTTGCAGGTTGGTCGTTTGTACATGTGTTCCCCGAAAAGTAATCGGTCGATATATCCCGAGGCCCCGCCGGTACAATTTTGGAAATTTCCGTGCTCGTGCAAGCCTCCGGGTCCGAGATATCCTCGACCACAACTCGGAAAGCTAACGCCGAAAGTCAGGACTGTATGGATTGCCGCAAAGATGACGACGATAAGCCATTGTTTCCAAGCAATTATGATGTCTTGTAAGCAGGCTAAACGGCCAAAGGCGCTCTCATCGTAAAGTCTCGGGGAAAACAAAGCTTCGAGTAAACCGACGATGAAATATGTTACTCCGATTCGTTGAAGGACTCCCGGAAGTCGGATGGCGTCTAAGGTTGTCTTGTTGCAATGTGTGTTGATCATTAATCCTAAGAGGATCAAGATGAGGGATCTTTTGATTACTTGGAATACGAGCTGCCGGCGGGGGATTGCTCTGCGGAGTTTGTTGTTGAAGGAGATCGTTATCGAGAAGCCCATGACCCATAAGAACCTAGAATGAATTTTATGGATTTAATGTTATCGTTTATTTAACTGCTCTAATATTAATATTTAAGATATTTAATATTAATATTTAAGATATGTAATATTAATGTTTAAGGTGTCTAATATTAATGTTTAAGGTATCTAATATTAATGTTGAAGATATCTACTAATATTAATGTTGAAGATATCTAATATTAATGTTAAAGTTATCTAATATTAATGTTTAAGATTTCTAATATAATGTTTAAGATTTAATATTAATATTTAAGATCAAATATTAATATTGAATCCATTGTATTATTAATTTAAATTATTTGGTACAAATTTGAATTTTTGTTTATAACAAAATTTAAATATCACAGCTACCCATGAACCAATCAGCAAGCTTAAATTAGTGACAGAACAAGCGAACAAAGGAAGCCATCTTGAAATTACTGTCATTATAATAAAGTTAATTTTTTACTATGAGAAAATTAGTGGAAAAAAGTGAGAAACAACCAAGAAAGTATTCCTAAACTCTTGATGTGGACTCCATGTTAACTTGGTAAGTGAAGTATTCAATGTTCTACTTAAAATTTTTCCTTATTTCCAATTTGAATTCGATGATTGTTTTGTATTGTTCGCATTGGAGAGAAAAGGATGAAGCAATTTAGGAAACAATGAGATAGAGAGAAACGGTACATCATTATTTGTTGAGTACCTTTATTGGCATCTCTGTTATTATCCGAATCGTCATATAAACTTTCGATATTTACAAAATGTAATAATATTGAACGTAATAATACCTATTATTCTTATTATGTTCTTTTCTATTCTATTATTAAAATTATTACTAATACTATAATGCAGGATTATTACTACGATATAATATGTGTAATAAAAAATACTAAGGCAATAAATTCGTCGCTTACCAAGGAAATACTAAGTCGGCTACGGTAAGACCATTCCAAGCTGAATGTTTAAAAAAGTAATACTGTCCTCCTCCGTAGTTAACAAAAATCATGACCATAATGCACAAACCTCGGAAAATATCGATGGATTTTATACGATTGGGATGCTTTCGGATCGGAGGGTGTTTTTCTATGATCAGAGACGAGCCATCTGTGTTGCCCAAATCCTAGAATTTTTATTACGAATACAAATAAATACATACAAATACAAATAAATATATACAAATACAAATAAATACATACAAATACAAATAAATACATACAAATACAAATAAATACATACAAATACAAATAAATACATACAAATACAAATAAATACATACAAACATATAAATAAATAAATGTATACATAATGAACAAAAAAATACAATAATATAAAGTATTCAATTAAATTTTTATTTGACATTTAATTTATGCATTCCTCGGTAAAGGATGCATTATATTTTTAAATAACTATTCTGAAGTAGATAAGCTAAACCGACTTAATCTTTGAACTCTCATTCAAATGTGTATATAACTATCAGCTAATAAATATTGTTTAGGTACTATTCTTTGAACTTTTAACTTCTGTAAACAAAATGACTCAGTAAATGCATTGCTTGTATGATAAATAAGGAAATTACGTATCTTTGTAAAAGTTATTTATGAAGAAATTTCTTTTACAAAAAATTGGAAATGAATCATGAAACTGATGTAATTCTGTCATAATATCTATTTATACTATACTACTACCATTGAATATAGAGTATATACTCTATATTCAATGGTACTAATTAATAATATCTAATAACTCTATATTCAATGCTACTAATTAATAATAATACTAAAATCAATTTTAAATAATAATAAGAAATTTGAACTTACCGCTTGTAGTTCAGTACTCCAAAAGGCATATCGCCTCCACACATCGTGATTCCTCGTACATTTGTAAATGCACTTGACCATATACCAAAATGTTCCGAAGAAGAATAAGATAATGAATGCGCTTACGATAGCTAAAAGAAAAATTACAATTTTTCATTAATAGAATAATTAAATATTTAATTATTTAATTTATTTAGATAAGTGTAATAATAATTATTACATGTAATAATAATGATTACATTTAATAATAAAAATATACTTACGTAAATAAGGATTATCCGCCGGCTGCGTAATATAAACAGTAGTACACCTCTCCGACTTATCCCCTGCTGTTATATTCCATCCAAAAATATAATGTTCGTAAAAATCTCGACTCCACTTGCACAAGATCGTCGAGTTATCCTTCTCCGTCGTATAATACATCTCTGGTGTATAATTGCTCTTTACAATCATCGAGTGATTGCTCAACGGCTTCACCGCTGCAATCTTCTGGAAATCGCATTCTACACATTCTTTATATTGCCCATAGAGATAAACAACGGTATCGTTCAGCTTATTGTAGATATCCAAGCAAGCTTCATCGTATTGATAATGTAGCAAATCCGAGCAATTTACATTGTGTTTCAGCAACATATCGGAAAACTTAGCTTATCGAAAAACCTAGCTTATCAGAAAACCTAGTTTATCGAAAATTGTAGCTTATTCGGAAAACCAAGCTTATCGAGAAACTTAGCTTATCGAAAAACCTAGCTTATCGGAAAATCTAGCTTATTGGAAAACCTAGCTTATCGGAAAACCTAGCTTATAGAAAAACCTAGCTTATCGAAAAAACTTAGCTAATCGAAAAACCTAGCTTATCGAAAAAACTTAGCTTATCGAAAAACCTAGCTGATCGGAAACACCTTAGAAACGTTTCTTCGGAAAAACTTCCCAGAAAAAATAAAAAACAAAAACTAAACGATAATCAAGTACTCTTTGGTTGGGGTTTCCCCTAGTTACAGTGGTTCCGTTCCCCTTTGTTGTTGTTCTTCTAGGAAATTGCGTTGGTCCACTTTCACATTCTATTCACAAAAGAAAACTACTAGAGACTAAATTCCTTCACAAATACTTCTTACATTTAATCGGTGGTTATTAATTGTTGTTCCACTTACAAAAGAACTGTTATCTCTCGGCTACAACAACAAATATTGTAAATATTTGACTAGTTAATATTTTATACGGTGTTTGTGACAATCAGCTTTTCAAGGACGTCAAATTATTCATAGCCATGTGATCAAAACGCAATGACGTTTCAAATGTCATTCCTGAGAAAGAGACAGACTTATGTGGAAACGATTGGTTGGAAAGAAATGGGAGATTAGGTTCTATTTGTGAACGTTTAGGCAACCAACGTTACGGATGAGTAAATACATAATAGCCAGACTTTCCTTGAGTTCATTACCTAAATATAACGCTACAGATAAATATAAATAAGTAAATAAATAAATATAAATAAGTAAATAAACACATATAAATCAGCAAATAAATGTAAATAAATAAGCAAATAAATGTAAGTAAATAAGCAAATAAATGTAAGTAAATAAGCAAATAAATGTAAATTAATAAGCAAATAAGTGTAAATAAATATAAATAAGTAAATAGAAATAATGAATAAATAAACTAAACTGAAAATTCACTTATTTATTGCACACAAAAAGATACAAAACATCAAGGTATAAATAAATAAATAGCGTAAACTCTAAAACTAGTAAACAAACAAAATATTCTAACTAGTAATAAGATTATAAAAATATTTATTAGTAATGAGAAGAAATTCTCAATTGTAGTTACATTAGTGTTTATTAATTTTATTTTAATTTGTCGTATGAAGAACGGAAAGCTACTCATAATTTGTACAAGTTCGTCAACGAATTTATTTTTAATTTAATTAATAAATTGGTGCGTAGAATTTCCTCATGTGTTGGTTCATCTGATAATGATAATCGGTTTCGTCAGTTCTCCAGCCGATGAACATGTAGAAAGTTAACATGGCAGCCAAGAGAAGTCTATCGAGACTGAAATAAAAACAATTTAATAATTAAATTAATACTAATTAAATTAATACTAACTAAATTATT
>JAWQRP010005320.1:0-10814 GCA_033557875.1 Quadriops clusia
GAGGCGGACATATCCTCCTAACAGATGCCGCATTATTTGCGTATCTGTGCATGTCTCTTCAAACGTTACTGCGGTACAACGTTGCGTTTATGAGATATAAAATTTACAAATTTTTGCAAGCTGGGTATAGCTGTTGATTGATATCTTAAATTATAGATATCTTTTGATAAGTTTCATTATATTTTTACAAGTTTTACAAGTCTATCAGTAATATTATTTTCGGAAATATCGTTTACAATTATGTAGTTCTTATTATTTCAATTCATGGCATAGTTTAAATTAAAAAATAGCCCACAGAATCATTTAGAAAGGATTTTGTATAAGTCACACAAGAACCCAATAGAAATAATAACGCAAGAATCTAATAAAAATCAAGTATGAACTACACTAGTATACTGCAAATGTGCTTTTCACATGTGTGCATGTAAGGAATATCTGGCAATGCAAGTTTATTTGTTTATATTATAATGTTCGGGGAAAAAATGATGGGACATAAGTATTAGACTTTCTTTTGTCGTTCCTAGGTTTAGTCATTAGTGTTGGTTTTTATAATAAAATCACTTACTTTCTTTTATTTCTTATAATTATTTATTGTATTTAACTTTTATTTATGTCTTCGTTTAATTTTCTTTCTTTCTTACTATCTTAATTTATTTATGTTTGTTTTACTTTTTAACTTAACTTATTTAATTTTGAGTATTATTTGTTTGTTTCTTAAGTTGCTTACAGCGCTTGTTTTATGTTTCTTATAGTATATACATCAATCTTACAATGGAGTAGTTCCTACGTCATCGTTTTCATCGTCATTGAAGTCATAGTGTATTCTTACGTTATTTAAACTAAAGTAAAACCCCTACCGTACAGCCCATAAAACGAAACAAGTTGTCAAACTAATGGAAGAGAAAGTTTACATGCCGAAAGGAGGGTGATGAATTCAATGGTAAAATACTTTTTACCAGATTTCGCTTGTTTAGTTCTATGCTTGTATAAATTACTTATCCTATATTTTATATATGTATTGACAGAATTATTCCGTTTTTACAATATTTTGAAGATCAGTCTTTTAAGCAGAGAATTATGGATTCGTTTTTCAAAAGTGAATTACGATACAAAACACATTGTAACAAAATGTAATAAAAAAACGACGATTGAATATTTGACGTCATTCAATTATTTTCTTTTTTTGGTCTCATAAATTTTATTCGCAGACGTCGAATGTTCAATTTCACCTTTATAATGATAAATGATATACATGCCGATTTATTTAATAATTAATTTGTTTATGTATAAAAATTTATTGATTGATGAACGAAATTTGTATGCGGGTAGATAGATTAGGTATTTTGCCATATTTATAAAGCGCTAAAATGTTGTATGTTTGCTATGAATTTTTTTTTAATATATCCATCTGTAACATTGCATTCGTATTCTTTGTAATCATTACATTTTTTTTATTTCACACTTTCCTGATTTGCCACCTTAAGTGGATATTTATTTATATTTAAAGTGTGTGGCGCCCAGTTATTCATTACATTTATTAATTACAAAACCCCGACCTCCCGGCGAATTAGTCGTTGGCGAAAATAATCCACTTAAATATGATCACTAAAGAATTTACATTTGCGATTATTTTTTTTTTATCTAAATAATTGTAATCAGTTCATTAATCTTTTCTTTATTTTTTTTAACATCATTTAAGATAGATATATTTTTTATATTAATAGTATTTTTTTTAACGCCACATACGTAACAAATATCATTCAAACAAAATACGATAAAATTATTTGATAATATTGTTCACTAAATTTGTTCGGCTAATCATCAACGTGGGTGCGTAAATGGATATCCAAATTATGTTTCACAACGAATGACTTTTCGCAAATTGTACAAGAAAACGGTTTCTCACCGGTATGCGTCCGTAAATGAACATCCAAATATCGCTTCATAACAAATGACTTTTCGCAAATTGCACAAGAAAATGGTTTATCACCAGTATGCATGCGTAAATGACTATTCAAGCATTGTTTCGAAGAGAATGACTTTTCGCACACTGTGCAGGAAAATGGTTTCTCACCGGTATGTGTGCGTAAATGATTATCCAAATATCGTTTCATAACGAATGACTTTTCGCAAATTGTACAAGAAAACGGTTTTTCACCAATATGCGTGAGTAAATGGCTATCCAAATGTTGTTTTCTAGAGAATGACTTGTCGCAAATTGCACAAGAAAATGGCTTCTCACCTGTATGTATGCGTAAATGCTTTTTCAAATTGGTTTTATCAGAGAATGACTCCCGACAAATTGTACAAGAAAACGGTTTCTCACCAGTATGAGTACGTAAATGTAGTTCCAAATTTGATTTTGTAGAGAATGACTTGTCGCAAATTGCACAAGAAAATGGTTTCTCACCTGTATGTATGCGTAAATGCCTTTTCAAATTGGTTTTATCAGAGAATGACTTCCGACAAATTGTACAAGAAAACGGTTTCTCACCAGTATGAGTACGTAAATGTAGTTCCAAAGTTGATTTTGTAGAGAATGACTTGTCGCAAATTGCACAAGAAAATGGTTTCTCACCTGTATGTATGCGTAAATGGTTTTTCAAATTGGTTTTATCAGAGAATGACTTCCGACAAATTGTACAAGAAAACGGTTTCTCACCAGTATGAGTACGTAAATGTAGTTCCAAAGTTGATTTTGTAGAGAATGACTTTTTGCAAATTGCACAAGAAAATTGTTCCTCGCCGGTATGCTTGCGTAAATGGATATTTAAATGTTGTTTTGTAATGTATGACTTCTTGCAAATTACACAACAAAACGGCCTCTCACCTGTATGCTTGTGTAAATGGATATCCAAATTTTCTTTACTAACGAATGATTTTTCACAGATTGTACGAGAAAACGGTTTTTCATCGGCATGCTGGGCTAAATGGATATTCAAATAACTTTTCCTAACGAATGACTTTTCGCAAATTGTACACGAATGCAGTTTATCACCGCTATGTGTCCTTAAATGTCTTTTAAGATTGAGTTGAGAGGCAAACGATTCTTTACAAGCTGAACAAAAATTTGGCTTTGAAAGTTGAGCTTCTGTGCTGTGGTCAGACTGACGAACGTCCAAGTTGCTGCTTTCAACTTTTATCCCTTTCTGAATTGAATGTTCCACTTCCGCCTCGATTTCCAATTTAAGTTGTTTAGTAGGGAATTCTTCGAACTGTATTTCTTCCTTAACTGTTGTAGAATGTTCTTCAGAGATGCATTCTATCTTTATGGGGAAGTCTCCCAATTTGTCGGCCATTTCAATGTTTTTCAGACGAATTCTAAAAGATTGAATAAAGAGGGTACAGTTTAAACAGAATATATTTATTTATAGTATATCAGGTTAACGTACATACGATTACTGATGAAACAGGACGTAGTTAGTATTACAGTGAAGTCAGTAACGAAAACTTTGGGGACGAATCCTTTAGAAACGAAAAACGAGCGGAGGCTGATCAGGCTGACGTCATTCTTTTATGTCGTTGGTTGGTTCCTAATGTATCAGAACTACGCCAACGAATAACTTCGTATGAGTACGTACGAACTACGGCATATAAATGCGTACAAACGGACTACGGACTAAGTTCGTATTTTCTGGTCCGTTTCGATAAGTACCCAAGTAACACAGGACATCCCTCGTATGTCTTTTGTTGTCCATTTTATATGCCGGACGTCCCATGTATATCTAAGGGACAACGGAGGATGTCCTATGTTACTTGGGTTCTAGAGAGGACGTAGATGACAAAGCGCGACTAGCCTGATTCCTCCTGAAGTTATTCGTGCAAGTAATGGCGGTTTTACTCAACGTTTTTCATTTGTTATTTTCGATTAAATTCTGTAAGTTTAACACTAATTTTATGCCATGAGTGGGTTGAGTGAAAGTTGAACATACATGCAAAGAAGAATAATGATTACTCAATAATATTTTGAGTTGTAAATGTTGTGTGCATAACCTCTACAAGTAAAAATCTTGGGTAGAGCTTATGGCTGGATCACACTGGGCTACTTGATAGTGTCACCCAAGCCAAACTTCCTGATGTTTAGTAATTAATCTTTAAATCCCGGCACACGAAGTGCTACGACTGAACAAGTCGCTCGCTACGTTCACTCAATATTCCTTTGAAATCAGTCTGTCACACATAACCACAAAGAGTGTTCAGCCAGTGTGACTGGACAGAAATTTTTCAACACATAATATTTATTTGCGAAGTGAAGCACTGTTTCGCAACTTAGAATATTAGAGAGGCTATAAAGAAAGCTTTAAGAAGTTTTTTCTTTTTCGACTGGATGCATGCAAAATCTCCATTTTTTCTTTTTCCTGCTAAAAACAAATAAACGCTTACTGATAGCTCTTCGGTGTTCATCTTTTCCGACTGGTTAGAATCTAGTCTATACTGATAATAGCATTAACAACATTGGATGGCGTTAAAAGTGGCAATTAAAACAAGTAGCATCACTCAGGAAGCCTCATCTGATCCAGCTCTTAATTGATGTGAATATATCATTCTATTCCTCTTTATCAAATATCACGTATGCCTAATTTTTGCTTTAGTATACTTAAATATATTAATTTCAATTCATTTCACTGTGAAATACATCTCCAAGCAGTAGGGACAAGTACTCCAAGCAAAATTACAAGAGAATTGATATGAAAAATGTTTACCAATGATATGGAAGCCAGGGTAAGCAAGATAAACAAAACTTTCTATGCAATGGGTTGATTGTTAAGTATATTAATTTTACTAGGACCTAAGATTGCCAATTAATTAAATCAACGGTATAAGAATCTTGTCTAATACAACACTATAAGTATTAATTAGGGAAAAGGAATTGGGAATCTACGGGGGAAGATGACTCGGTAAAACTACTGATAAAATGAAGAACAGCTCTGTAAGTTGCGTAATTTGAAATTATTTCAATGTGGATATTTGTTTGAGACTTTATTATGTCAATAAATAGATAAAATTGTTTATTTATATTCACCAGCTTATCTTTGATATGGTTTTATTTATTTATACATTCATTGTATGAAATTTTGTGCACGTACTGATTTATGAAGTAATTTGATGTTGGTTTCCATTTATGCAAAGGATAAGTTAACTAAAATATGTGTTCTTGAGATTAAAAGTATATGGTATATTATGTTACTGTAATATGCTGAAGTCTCTTAAATGTCGGCATTGTCCGGTGAATGTTTACATTCACATAGAGTTGACAAGCATAATAATAATTCAAAATCATATTACTTGTTTAACATTAACTATTTCAAAATATAAATACTATTGAAGTTTTAAGAATATTTAAGATGAGAAGGGTCCATGAAATACCAAACAAAATGAAATACAAATTACTTTAAGACGATTTCATTACGAAGAATTAGAGACGTAACAACGGCAAAAGATGATTGGAATACAAGAAAAATTTGAAAATAAAGTTGTCTACTTTGAGGAAGCTTACTCCAGAAAAACAAATGATTGAAATAAAGTGTAGTTGCAAAGGTTTGTTTTTGACCTGTGCAAAAGTCATGAGTTTGATGAGTAAAATTGACTAATTTCAAATTAAATCAAATCTTGACGAGTAAATTAGTTTCGTGTAATAGATCCTTTACGCATCATGGTGGCGTCACCTGTGTAACAGCGTGGAGAACAAGAAAAACAGATGAAGTAATACCGTCCGTCTGGTCAACCTCAACTCGTTCTTTTGTTAAATCACGTCGTGTTTCATTTGTTAGCATTAATTGTTAGTACGTTTACATGATGTACATAAATAAATATTTCTTTTAAACGTAACCCTACATATTACGATTCATTATTTTGCAATAGGTCTAACGGAAACATTGAAATGGCCGACAAATTGGCAGATGTCCACGTAAAGGAAGAATGCATCTTCGAAGAACATTCTACAACAGTTAAGGAAGAAATAGACATCGAAGAATTCAATAAGAAACAGCTTAAATTGGAAATCGAAGCGGAAATGGAACATATCTGTCCATTTTGTAATAAAGTGTTTCAGTTCGAGTTGGAAGTGGAAAGGCATATAGATGAATATCATAAGAAGTATTCAATTCAGGAAGGTATTAAAGCTGAAAGCAGCAACTTGGATATTCCTCAACTTGACCGCTGCGCAAATGTTCAACTTGCAGAGCCGAATTTTTGTTCTATTTGTAAAAAGACATTCACTACAAAATCTTATTTGAAACTCCATTTACGACAGCATTCAGGTGAAAACATGTTTTCTTGTTCAATTTGCGAAAAGTCTTTTACTACAAATTCTAATTTAAAACTCCATTTACGACAGCATACAGATGAAAACTTGTTTTCTTGTACTATTTGCGAAAAGTCATTCACTACCAAATGTAAAATTCTAATCCATTTACGCAATCATGCCGATGAGAAACCGTTTTCTTGCACAATATGCGAACAATCATTCAGTAGGAAAGATTATTTGGATAAACATTTAACCAAGCATATCGAAGGGAAACCGTTTTCATGTTCAATTTGCAAGAAGTCATTCACTACAAATTCTTATTTGAAACTCCATTTACGACAGCACACAGGGGAAAACATGTTTTCTTGTTCAACTTGCAAAAAGTCATTCACTAAAAATTCTAATTTAAAAATCCATTTACGACAACATACAGGTGAAAATTTGTTTTCTTGTACTATTTGCGAAAAGTCATTCACCACCAAATGTAAATTTCAAATTCATTTACGCAAGCATACCGATGAGAAACCGTTTTCTTGTACAATATGCGAACAATCATTCGGTAGCAAAGATTATTTGGATAAACATTTACGCAGGCATATCGATGAGAAACCGTTTTCTTGTTCAATTTGCCAAAAGTCATTCACTACACAATCTTATTTGAAACTCCATTTACGGCAACATACAGGTGAAAATATGTTTTCTTGTTCAACTTGCGAAAAGTCATTCACTTCAAATTCTAATTTAAAACAGCATTTACGACAACATACTGGTGAAAACATGTTTTCTTGTTCAATTTGCGAAAAATCATTCCCTGCAAAATCTCATTTGATCCCCCATTTACGCATGCATACCGGTGAAAAACCGTTTTCTTGTTCAGTTTGCAAAAAGTCGTTTACTACAAAATCTTATTTGAAACTCCATTTACGTCAGCATGCAGGTGAAAATAAATTTTCTTGCTTAACTTGTATAAAGACATTCACTTCAAAATCTTATTTGACACTCCATTTATTTGGATTCACATTTTCGCCAGCACACCGGTGAGAAACCGTTCCTTTGTACAATATGTAAAAAATCGTACTTTACTAATGGTGCATTGAGTAAACATTTACGCTCTCACGCTAATGATTAGCCGCTTGTACATATGTAATTTGTAAATGAAGGATATAGATCTTAATATTATAGAAAATCGTTTTATTGGATTTTCGTTTACTCCGGTTATTAAAGCAGATATTTCAGGAAGCGAACGATTTTCCAACGGTATTTCCATCATTCGTTGTTCATTTATTTAGTTTTAAATGATCAATTATAAGTAGACTTAATTTGTCTCTAAATTCATTATGATTATGTTTCTTTTTCTTTTCCAAAAGTTATTTATGTACAATAGTACTAGGATTTACGATTCAAAATGCAGCCTATAAGAAATATGAATAAAATAGTCGAAACATCATACTCGTCTTATATTTATTATTTTTTACACAAGTGAAAAACACGTTTATACGATTGTACTTGATTTTGAGAGCTTATTTTAACTATACCATCAATTATGGTAATAAGTATTTTATGAACACCCATATTTTTTCCTGCGGTTCACAATTTTTCTAAGTACATATGTCGTTTTATTAATTAATTTACGAAAAATCTAATGGAGCTATTTCGCCACACAAATGAAACACTGATTCACTAATCTCCACTTACATTGATATTTAGTGTGTAAACAACTTAATTGAAATATTAAAAGAACGTTTATTAATTAATAAAATAGTTATAATAATAATTATTATTAGTTAATAGTTTTCTTACTCTTATCAATAAATGTATTACATTAAGTCATCATATATATGGTTCAAAAGTTCATTGTCTTAATAACTTTTTTCATACGTATATACTTACATAAAAATTACTACATTAGTTCAATTAATTGTTGTATTGCTTCTATGCTTCTGTTGATTTATTTCATAATATTTATTATTTGAAGTGTCACATTATTTCATGAAATTTATTAATTAAATACTTAAATTGCAAGCGAACATTATTGCTTCTCTTTATCCACGAGAAGAAGAATGTATTGACAATTCATTCCTTTACCGGCACATTGATCAATTTACCGAATTGCAAATCGAAAATGTTAGTCAAGTGATTGGCCAACTATGGTTTTTAGGTTCTCAAAGAAGATAAATATATTAACAGTGATAGCATGAAAATCAATTGCCTTTTTTATTCAAAATCTTTTCAAGAAACATGTATTCCACAAAAAAATCTTTATATACTAAAATATAATAATTAAGTTGCTTTTCCCAGCAACGACGTAAACCTCAGGTCTGATTTGAGAACGTATATGCCCAACGTCATGATTTCAGGTTTGATATACCACAACATTAATCACACACAACCAAGCTAAAGTTGAAATAGAAGCTTGGCAAGTGTCTATCTCTTTACCAAGAGCGAGGCATCGAAGAGTAAAAAAAAGCAGATTGATGTCCCGATATGCTCTTAAAGGAACTTTACGATCTATTGAGAACAGTCAATCCATTTTCAGATCTCTAAAAAAAGTTACTAAATTTGTATCTTGAGGAGAAGAGAATGGAGAAAAGCATCAAATTCCAGAAAAATGTTAACTGATCCACTCTTTATGTTCCAGTCAATAAAGGTAGAATACTAACGATATTCAAAGTTGTAGAAGGAGATATGACTTCGTCAGGGAAACTAATGAAGTTACTTAAAGATGGGTAGTAAAACAGAAATCAGCAAACTCATCGATATGCTTCCGTTCTGAAAGTCTGACAACTTACTCAGCACGAGTAGTACAGTTTCACAGTCATAGCTAAACTGCTAATTTCACAGGTTAAAATTAAATATGGTTGCGTTCACTCGGCCAAAATGTAGGACGTGAAGTTAGCTAACTGAAACACGTTTACATTTCAAACGTTTTTATTAAGTGCTTGTGCAATACGCTTAAAAAGCGCTTCATGTTTGCTCAAAAATATGCATCGGTTGTGTTCACTCGGCTAAACTGTAAAATGAAACAAGTTTGAATGCGTTTGAGTTTTAGTGAAAGCTAAAATTCGAGTTTTTGACAATTGCTGGCATATATTTGGGGATATTACTAAGAAATATCCGATTGGTAAGAACTGTCATTGCTGCAACTACCATTCTAGTTTTAATACAACAACCATACGTGATGCAATCAGCTGATGCAATGTAGGACGTGAACAGGGTGAAGTTAGCTAACTGAAACACGTTTCAATTTGAAACATGTTTATTAAGTGCTTTTGGAATACGCTTAAAAAGAGGGCGCTCGCAGTCGAAACGAAGCGTAAAGCGCTCAAGTTTGCTCAAGAATATGCACCTACTGCGCATGTCCGCTACGTTTAGAAACGTTACCATTGGTCACTAAAACTTAAATGCATTTCACTTTACATTTTGGCCAAGTGAACGCAGCCTATAAATCAAAAATAATTTAATTTTATAGGTCAATCCTAAAGAAGGGGACAATATTTTCTCGTATTAACGTCGACGTTTTAGCAAATAAATAGAAACACTTTAAGTTTTTTAAAAAGGATGATTAGTATTAATCGTAAGAACATTTACATGATTTACCAGAAATAAAAATATTTTTTAAAACATAATAGGTAATAATTATTACAACTTATTCTTTTGGAATAGGACCGAAGGGTACATAGAATGGCGGACAAATTAGGAGATGTCGTCATAAAGGAAGAATGCATCACTGAAGAACATTCAACGACAATTAAGGAAGAAATAGACATCGAAGAATTTAATAAGAAACAACTTAAATTGGAAATCGAGGCAGAGCTGGAACAGTTCTGTCCAGTTTGTAATAAAGTGTTTCAGTTCGTGGCGGAAGTGGAAAGGCATATCAATGAATATCATAAGAAATATGCAATTCAACAAGGAATTAAAGTTGAAAGCAGCGACTTGGATATTCGTCAACTTGACCGCAGCGCAGAGCCACAACTTGCAAAGCCGAATTTTTGTTATATTTGTAAAAAGTCATTTTCCTCTCAACGTAGTTTTAAAATGCATTTGCAGACACATAGCGGTCAAAAACTGCATACGTGTACATTTTGCGATAAGTCATTCATTACGAAAGATCGTTTGCATATCCATTTACGCAAGCATGCCGATGAGAAACCGTTTTCTTGCACAATTTGTGAACAGTCATTCATTAGAAAGGATTATTTTGATATCCATTTACGGCAGCATACCAATGAAAGACCGTTTTCTTGTACAATTTGCGAAAAGTCATCCGTTAGGAAAGATTGTTTGAATGTCCATTTACGTTAGCATACCGGTGAGAAACCGTTTTCTTGTGTAATTTGCGAAAAGTAATTCATTACAAAATGTAATTTGAACCGCCATTTACGCAAGCATACCGGTGAGAAACCTTTTTCTTGTACAATTTGCAAAAAGGTATTCATTTGGAAACATTATTTGTATATCCATTTATGTAAGCATACCGGTGACAAACCGTTTCCTTGTGCAATTTGCAAAAAGTCATTCATAACAAAATCTAATTTGAAAGTCCATTTATGCAAGCATACCGGTG
>JAWQRP010005321.1:0-10813 GCA_033557875.1 Quadriops clusia
CAACATTTTTTCTAATTTTGGCAAATTTTTCATTTCAAAAATGCATAATATTATGTATAATATTCAGCGCTGATTCATCTAGAGTGCTATAATCCTATAGATACGTACCAGAATTCAAACGGATAACATAACCCCACTTTTTACAAATGTCATTGTCATTTGTATTCAACCTTTATTTACACGCTACTAATAAATAAGCGTTAACCTAAAATTCCACGATATTTATTATTTTTGAAGGTGAAAATTTAAGTGATAATGTGATGTCTACATATCTATTTGCCAATTATCACGTTTGATCACCATGATTGGTACATATTCTCGTAAAAATTGCGTGCGCAGTAGCAAGTCTCGCAAAGATTATCATCGTGTAACTCAGACTTTACTTTCCCCAACTAATTAGGAAAAACTAATTTCCTAACTCTTCCTACCTAGTTAGGAAAAATAAGCCATTTGTCAACGATAGTCGATTGCGAAAAATGCTACTTTTCATGTCAGAATTAGAAAAAAGTAATTTTGTCATTATCGAAGAAACATCCTTGGAAAGCCATACGGCGATGTAGACGGTTCTTTCAATCCTCGCAGCAGTGCTGGAACTCGGATACTAGAATAGCTTTCATCTGGTCGGTTACGGCCTTTTGAATGTTTTCAACTGACCCGAAATAACATTCCTTGACGTGTGGTTTTAACCTCCAGAAGAGAACATAGTCACAAGGAACCAAATCAGGAGAATAAAGAGGCTGGGTAACCAAATCTCGTTTATTGAAATGACCGTATGACAAGGCAAATTGTCGTGATGCAACACCAAGTTGTTTTTGACGTTAAAATTTTTGATTGACCGAATATTTTCACAAGACCTTGATGTTGAAGGCCTTCCGTTGCGCTGTTCGTCTTCAATGAACTCTTTTCCTTCTGAAAAGGCCTTGAACCTCAGAAAACATGGACTTCTGACAAAACCCCCTCCTCTAAGAGCTGTTGAAGTTTCGCAAACGTTTTCGTTGCACTATGACTGGCAAAATCTAATTGCACATCGTTATTCGAAATTAATGTAATCGCTCTTGTAATGCACTAAACAAAACAGTTTCACTAGAAAAATCACTGCGCACAATGTAATGACTCCAGCAACTTGAGACTCGCACAGATGACAGGCATGTCCATCTACGGTCTTATCAAGCACCAACTAAGGCTGACTAGATACCGTGCGTATTATCATACATACCAGGCTTCCTGCCCAAACGCAATGACTAAATGGAGCATCGGGCATGGTCGGATAGGCTCAAGAGACGCGGAGTGTCTCCCAGCGGTCTACTATATTTTTTATTTTCTCGCCGCTCACACTAACAATAGTTCGCTGGGACGCCCTGAATATAATTGATATGCCCGATCGTGAAGAGTCAAGTGTATTTTCATATTTCGGTGAGATAGGAAAAGATGGCCGTTCGTTGCGCTATTTAAAGTTGCATTAGATACTTTCTAATACCATAAGAGTAACTTGTCACAAAAGGTATAATTAGTAGCGTACGCATACACATACCTACTGCTACTATGTTGTTATAGCACCTCGTTCAGTGGCCGCAAGCAGACTAAATGTGATGCCCAAATAAGACTCTGCGAGTACGGAAGTCTGGTATGTATAGTAATATATACGCTATCTAGTCAGCCTTACTCCAACCCTCCAGTGTTTCTAAATGAAACTCTGTATTGCCAGTGCCATTACTTAATTTATACCCCTCGTAGCTTAAGGTGGCTGACTAGTAAACAAACTTGTAGTAAACTTGGGTTGCGTCCTTCTCTAATACCACGAAGAATGTACATCTATACCGTCGCGGAAAATTTTAACCCGTTTCAGACTTTTCAGATTTCTTAAAAATTGGGTAATATTTTTCAAAACTTTATAAAGATAAAATGCTCTTTATGTCGTAACGTGTATCGCTACAGTAATATTTTGTATGATAATCGTTAAGAAAAAAAAGTTATATATTTCGCCAAAAGAGCGCTGTAGTTACGTTTCAAATAATCTTTTAAAGCATCTATGAAAACCTTATCAGATTCGGTCTAGTAATTTTTGAGATATTTGAAAAGTGCGGTTTGTTTACATATTCAGCCCTCTTAATTCGTTGTAGGGTTATCGTGTTTACAAACACATACACAGTTAGACATTAAAGCAAATAAATATGTTTTTCCTTTTTTAAACGAGAGGCCTGAGGATGCCCATATAGGGCGAAACCGGTCACCTTAATAGCATAAAAATAAAATTCGAGGAAGTACAATAAGTGTTTTACACTACAACATCCCCACAAATAAATATGTATTAATCTCCATTCAACTTTCTCATATACTTGTAAGCTATACTAGATTAGATAACGGGCGCACTGTTGATATTGTTGAGTTTCTTCATCCCTTTAGATTTGAGATTAGAGTTAGGAGCCTACGAGGGTGACGGACGGTTCAGCCACTTGCATAGATAACATCTGCACAAATATATCTTCACTTGATACAAGCGTGAGGAATGAATTCGTAACGTTCTCAGATCATCATTGCCAGATTCTGTTCGTTAAGGGTGGGAGTTTGGTTAGAGTGCCTGCTGACTTTTCTAGACTTGTTCGAATGTTTGGCGACGCACAGAAGTCGAGACTTGTTGAGTTGCTGTCTGTGACCGATTGGAGCCCTGTGTATTCGTGTGATGGTGTTGACAAGATGAATGTGTTCGATGATATTTTTATCGAAATTTTTACTCAAGCCTTCACTATAAAGAATTTCAAAACAGAAAACGCAAATGTTGGATAACAGACGGGATACGAAAATCAAGCAAGACAAAACGTAAATTGTACTAATTAATTAGAATCGCTCCTCATCCGGTGGTTTTGTTCGCATATAGAAAGTATAAAAGAGTGTTAGAACTGGTGATTGTCAATGCGAAGAGGCTTCATGTGCAGTCTATTCTGAGGAGAGCCGAGAATAAGATTAAGACTGCTTGGGGTGTGATAAAATCGGAGGTAGAAGGTGGCAAGAATGTGACTGATTCCCGGGATGTGGCGAATATATTTAATAAATATTTCAATGAGATTCCAATAAAATTGACCGATGGAATGAACATTGAAGTAGATTTGCACAGTCTTGGTGGAACTAGTGATACGTTTTTCTTGTCACCTGTATCGGAAAAGGAGGCATTGGAAATCATAGAATCATTAAATACAACAAGTTCCTGTCGACCGGATGGGTCTTTGTTTATAAGCTCTGTAAGAATGCTCTTTCTGAGCCGATTAGTCATTTGATGAATTTCTACTTCTCCTTAGGTAAGTATCCGCATATCTTAAATGAAGCTAAAATATTGCCCATATACAAAGCAAAGGACAAAAAAACTGTAGAAAATTATCGTCCTATAGTCATATCGAAAATATTCGTGAAGGCTTTTCTAAACAGGCTTAATGACTATATAGATGGGTTTTTGTCGCCTTCCCAGTACGGGTTTACTTCGGGTAGATCGACCTCAACGGCCTTGAGGTCTGTCTTGTCGCATGTCAATCATGCACTTAATGAGGGTTGCAGGGTGGTTAGTATTAACTACGATTTGACGAAAGCTTTTGATCTTGTTAATCACGAACTTCTGATAAATAAACTTGAAAGGTATGGTGTACGTGGTCACATGGCAGGATTGTTAAAATCATATTTGAAAAATAGAGTTCATACTGTTGAGATATGCCATATGATGGATGATGGAATCATTCGTAGTGTTGCTTCTTATGGGTTGACTTCGAATGTCGGTGTACCTCAGGGATCCATTTTGGGCCCGTTTTTGTCCACAGTACACATAAATGATTTTCCGAGTAGCATCGACGGTCATGTGACGCTCAATGCGGATGACACTAATATATGTATTAACGTAAAAAATAGGGATAATTTAAGGCAATCTTTAACTGAAACAATGTCAAGGGCATGCGAGTGGTTCAGAGTGAATGGACTTAGATTGAATGTTGAAAAGACAAACATAGTCCTATTTTCGAGAGCTACTAATGACAATTTTCCTGGAATGTTGCATGGTGATGTGTGGATGGAGTTTAGTAAGAGTTGCAAGCTGTTGGTAGTGAGTCTGGACGATAGACTGGGATGGCAGGAACAGGTGTTGCATGTGAAAAGTAAATTAAGTCCATCGATTTTTGTCCTTTATCGCCTGAGAAGCATGTGTGATGTCTTTACATTGAGAATGGTGTACTTTGCATACACTGAGTCTATCCTTAGATACGGTTTGATTTTTTGGGGCAGCAGTACTATTCTGTCTGAGGTGCTGATTGTTCAGAAACGAGCAATCAGAATTATTTGCAGCTTACCAATGAGGGAGTCTTGTAGGGAATACTTTGTGCGACTGAGAATTATGACGGTTGTCACATTGTACATTTATCTTATTGTTGTAGATGTTCGTACGAATTTAAAAAGTTTTACTCTAGGGTCCGATGTGCATGGATATGGGACTAGATGTGCGGATGCCCGCATCAGGACCACTAATATTGCTCACAGTGCACTTTATTACCGGTTTTTTGTAAGTCAGTCTATATGGCTATACAATGCTATTCCGAATACTCTTAAGACTATTGAGAGTGTTGGATTATTCAAGAAAAGGTTATATTTATTGCTTGTGGAGAAACCATATTATTCTCTACAAGAATTTTATGACTTCTGGAGTGTGTTCTGTTCTGTGATGCCCGGTGACGCATCAGGGTCGTCGCTACCAGTATGTGTAGCCCATGTTGATTGATTAATTAGTTAGTTGTGTACATTTTTTGTTTTTTCTTTCTCTGTGTTGACGCGAAACATGCCTCCATGAAATCCGCGTTAAAATAAATTATCGGAAAGAATAAGCAAACCCCCTGAACCCGTGAATGATAGTGTGCAAATTACGATGCTCCCAAAAGGAGAAATCGGACTAGTTTTTCGACGGAGTTCAATTTTAAAACACAAGGACATAACAATACTAGTTTTGACCGTTTTGAAATTTTGCACGTGTAAATGATAGTTTTTGCTTGTAAAAAACGTAAACACCGCAATGATATCGTTAATGCCCTTGATGTGCGGGCAGTTTTTATACGACCCTGCAAATTCGCAAATATCAGCATCATTTTTGAACAACATTCACCTAATAAAAAAGTCAGTTTATGGAAAACTAAACTCAATGACATTATAAATTATTTTATAGGGTTTCTTATGCCGTATACTAAATGCACAATGCCCTTTGCTATCGGAAGTTGTGACAGTTAAAAGTCGAGTGCAATTTTTTCTTTAATTGTCTATAACTTCGTTAAGAATTGTAGCAGAGAAATGAATTAAAGTGAATCACATAGACAAATGTTCACGTTACAAAACGCATTTCGAGAAATTAATCGAAAAACATTATTGAAGTCCGTTTACTTGTTTAAATTTTCAGAAATTGACAGAAAAATGTTTCTTTCTCGTTTCTCACAAAAAATGGCTTTCCTTTTAAAATAGAAGCTGTTAACTTACAGAATTAAAAAGTAGAGAGTTTTTGATTGAAAAAGATGTGCATAGATAGAATAATATTATTATATGTATTATGATATATTATAGGTGATTTTTTATAATATGTAATAGACTGGGTGACTGCAAATTAACCACGGAATTTATTTTAGACACGCCTATGCGTTGCTCACCACCTCACCCTTTCAACTTTCGTGAAACAAGTGGTATCTCGTTCTGTAGCTGATTGAGTGTAAGCGCTCGGTGGCGCGCTATTTGAAATTATGCAGTAGTTCCCAAAATGTGTATTTGTTCATATCTCGCTTATGAATAAATATTTTTAAATTCGGTAAGGTCAAAAATTTTCTTAAATCGCATACATTGATCACTTAAAATTAATGATATTAATTCGCACTCACCCAGTATTATAAACTATAGATTACATTTTTAATATTTGTTTTGGGTATTATATAATACATAGAAAAATGTATGTGCTTCTGACAGTCGACGAGAATCCACACTTCTTATAACAAATCAAAATACTTGATTTTTAGGTAGTTCTGTTTTATATCCCATAATTTTTATTATTTCGTGTGCTGCAGTACCTCTACACGAACGCTGACGGTGACGCCACCATCGATGCTGCCGTCGACGCCGATGCCGACGCCGACGTCCAGAAACAAAGTTCTATCCGTAGGGGCAGTCGGCGTAGAACGTGTGAATTTGGAATCATACAATGTTGCAACACACAATGTGAAACCAGATCACATCTGAGTGTATTTGGTGGATTAATAAATATTTTGAAAAAAACTTTGCCCGTTTCAGGAATACGTACTCGTACGTATCAACAAAGGCGACCCAGTCCCCGTCCTCGTCCCTGTTCCCGTCTTTATGAATGTATACTCGTACATATAACATATACGAATATATTCGTTGCCTGGAACGGTATAAATCAACGGCAGTAAACAACAAGGGAACAGATTACAGTAACCTGTGAACTAATTCGAGTGTTATAGCTACGCGGACATAAATAACAATTTTATCGGTTCTGGTGTATTGGTTTGGCTGACAGTCTATTGGTATTTACATATCACCTATATATTCACAGAATGGATAATGTATACGTCAGATAAGACAGTATGATTTGTGCACATGCTGAAGTCGGTAATGAAAAAATGTGCACAAAATGTATGTAAAAGTACAACATCGGAAAAAAACGTCTTCTTCCGTTGACGACTAGATCCCTCATAATGTTAGGAACTTTCTCGATAAACTCGAAGTTAACAATCAGGCAAATTTACGTTTCCGTAAAAGAATAATTGGACGGTTCACTTTTGACGGCCATTCCCGATGATTCACTTGAAGTAAATAAAACTAAACGGCAAGTTAACTGTGTAAGTAGCATGTCGTCCAAAGTGAATATCTAAATCTATAAAGACTCATTAAGTCATATTAGAATCCGTACATACTGTTCGAAAATAATACTTAGTATATTATTTTATAAGGAGCTAAACTGTCACTTTTTGTAGGGAGTCGGGTTTAATATAACGACAAGCTACAAAAAGTCAATTTAGCTCCGCATAAAATATGATTTTTTTTTTGGTGGGTAGGTGGATAATAAAATCTTGATGAAATTTATTTGTTCACAAAGCGACCGGTTTCACCAGCTTCTACTGGCTTCCTCAGGCTTCTACAAAGGAGCTCGCAATAAATTAAAATGAAATTACAAAGAAGTGGAACCCATCTTGCATCCCAATAGAAATATAATGCTAAACTTACTTGTTGTCAAAATTTTAGGAAGGCTCTTTAAAATCGGCAATCTTATAAAACAGTGTAGGCGTCATATCTATAAGTAAAACAAAAAGTAACAAAATAAAACAATAAAACAAAACATTACAGGTGAATTCACAGTCAGAAAATCTTATCACAGTAGACGGGTAGAAAAATCATAATACGTTTTAAGGAACATAAAAGAGATAAAATTAACTCAGCCATCGGTAGGCATATACATGAAGGAGGACACAATATCGAAATAAATAGCATTAAACTCATTCATGAATGCAGAAAAAGTCATAAACTCAAACTCCTTGAAAATCTAGAAATAGATAAACTCAAACTTAACAATATACTAAGTTTAATTATTTGGAAATACTCCTAATCAGGATGTGAAATTCCTGGGTTTTTTTCCAAAAAATTAAGCATGTTCCTGATGTTATTATGGTTTTAATTCAGTAGGCGACCGGTTTCGTCTCGTCTACAGACATCCTCAGGCCTATGTTGTCAATAAATTTAGCCTGAGGATGTCTGTAGACCAGAAGTAACCGGTCGCTTACTGAATTAAAACCTTAATAACATCAGGAACGTGCTTCATTTTTTTTTAAAACCCCAGAAATATACCATGTCTCAACGAGCAAGGAGATATTAATTATAAACCACTTTATAAGTTAATAGTTAGATAGCCCGCCTCTCCCGGATCAGCCTGCGCGCGCTTCAGAACAATAAAATAAGAAATTTCTATAAAATAGTTTTTAGACATTCCAAGACCCACATTGGAGGTCCATTGCTCAAAAACGTGTATTAGCTACAATTAATTTAACTGTGATAAGATTTTCTGACTGTGAATTCATCTGCGATATTTTGTTTTATTGTTGTATTTTGTTACTTTTTGGTTTACTTATACATATGACGCCTACACTGTTTTATAAGATTGCCGATTTTAAAGAGCCTTTATAAAATTTTGACAACAAGTAAGTTTTGCATTATATTTACTTTTTCTGTCATTGATTCACTAATGCTGAAAAGTGCAACTTTTCCTCGACCGACTAAGCTAAATAATGTGCGTATTATATGACGTTTGAAGAAAAACTACATTATTGCATATTAAAGCTAAGAATTTTGTGAAAATTAGAAAATTAGTGATTTGGTCACATGCCGGGGGATATAGCGGACATTTTGTGAGGTTGATAGTCAAGTGTGAAGATATGTGTCGGTAGAGAAATTCACGGGAAACTGATATATTTGAAACATTTTGTGGCTAACTAGTGGAGTGAATGGTTACGAACAGTGAGTGAATCAAAATATAGGAGAACAGAGAAAAGAAAGAAGGAAAACTCTCACAAAAGAGCGTGATAAATACAGCTTAGACCCTCGATGTCTCGTCTGTAATTGGAATTATGACCATGGTTTTTAATGTGTATAATTTCTAGGATCCATCTTCATTTTATATTTTTTTCTTGAGATAGTATTTGAGGATTGTTAAAGTCAAACCTGTGTTTCATTTCAAGAGTGTGTTTGGTAACTGCTGTGCTAACTTGGTTTGTGTTTTTAATGCTGTATATGTGTGATTTTATTCTACCATTTAAATGACGTTGGAATTGTCCTATATAACATTTAAGACAATTAGGACAATTTAATTAGTTTTGAAATAAAATAAAGAAGGATACTTCCTCAGCGACTTTTCGCCTATCTATATAGGCATCCTCAAGTCGAGTCGCCTAGGTGTCAGCAAACCGAAATTAGAGTTTTATATTATTTAGTCTCGTTAAACACTTTTCAGCGTGCATGCTCGTTCGACAGGTTGACACAAAAATACATAGTAACTCAATCGGACAAAAACTTTTTACTAAGTTTAAATCTCCCATATTCACTTTAAACAAAACATACTGTATACAAATTTAATTGTCTTCATTGTCCTAAATTCTATATAGGACAATCCCAACGTCATCTAAATGATGGAATAAAATCACATATATACAGCATCAAAAACACAAACCAAGATAGGACAGCGCACACGAAACACAATTTTGAAATGAAATACAGTTTTGACTTGAACATTAAAAAGCCTGTAGATAATTCCCATAACAACAGAGGAGACATGGAGGGCCTAAGCAGTATTTATCACGCTCTTTTCTAAGAGTTTTCCTTTTTTACTATTCACCTATATTTTGATTCACTCTTTTTTCATAATCATTCACTCCACTAGTTAGCCACAAAATTTTTCAAATAGCTCACAGTTTCCCGCAAATTCCTCTAGGTGCACCTATCTTTACACTTTACCATCAATCTCACAAAATGTTCGCTATATACCCCGACGTGTGACCAAAGCTCTAATTTTCTAATTAATTACATAAATTACACAAAAAATAAACTTTCTGGACTTCTTAAACAATTCAATTTTTCCCATTTTCTATAGATGAATTAAATCTTACCGCATCTTCTTAACATGAGTGAAGGGAATTAACTACATACCATTAAAAGAACTTTGGAAGTGAAGCAACAACCAAGTTAAAAAAAATCATATTCATAAATTGATATAAACGTTTAACGTGAAACTTGATAGTATTTGCGTTAGTTTCGTCAAAATGGTAAATGATCTTTCAAAAGAGATATCTGCAGCACCGTAGTCACACCAAACGCAATGCTTAGAACTTTCATTTTATAATAAGTCACGCGTTGATACAAAATAAAAGAACATAGCGTATTCGGAACTTCCACAACAAACCTAATGTACGGCTCTATAATGCAGATCAACACATTTCCTAATTAAAAAAGCTGCAAACTTTCGCAATATTTTGATTAAATTTTAAGTTGAGTGCAAAATATGAATCTGCCCGCGGTGGCGCACAGTGATGGGAAACAATAGCTACGTGCGACTAGTTCACGTACTAGTCGGACGATCAGAAGTTCTTAAACAAATTGCGCAGTACATAAATATTTATAAACTACACATACTGTTGATGAACTTCTGATCGTTTGACTAATACATGAACTAGTCGGACATGGGGATGGAACAAAGCTAATATGACATTATGAAGTACTTCTCCGAAAATATTTTAAGTGATATGATAACGTGTATAATGTCATGCGGTGACGCACGGAAACCCAGATTCAAAGAAATGGTGACGAGGGCGAAGGTGTGCAGTCGTTATAAGGATCGAGTGGACAAAAGAAGAATAACTAAGAATTCTTATAGAAAATGTCTTCTTAATCACGAATATGCTCGATATGAGGGGAAATTAAGTTTAGACCGACTTTTTGCAAAAAAATTAGAGAAATATTTTAATTGATATTTTTTAAGTATTTATCAATACTACTATATAAAAGGCAAAGCCCATCTATCTATACATATATCTATATATGTCATGTTACCTACTAGACATATTATATTACGTCTAGCCACAAATCTGTAGCCTAGACCAATAATATTTAAAACGACACCATAAATTGTGGTTCGTCCCACCCTATATACTATAATTAATGTCCTTTCGGCTAAGAAGGTCGCTAGCCCTAAGGGTGACGAAAATAGATTTCATTCCGACTGTATCTCTTGTACTGAACGCACGTTTTA
>JAWQRP010005322.1:0-10812 GCA_033557875.1 Quadriops clusia
GGACATTGGTGGTTTTAAAAAGGTAAGGTTATAAACGACAATACAACTTCTACAAGAGTGAAAAGTTATATAAAGTTTGCCAAATTATTTCGTAAGATGGAAAATTGTCTTATAAGAGATATTAAGATTATCATTATAAATAAAAATTGTTATATAGAAGTAACAGCAGGATACCTATCAAACTCAAAATGGTTTTTGTAAATGTGTTAAGATATACTTTAATGTAACCTTTATAACCTTTTGGGTGTATAAAGGTTGTATAAGGGTCGAATAAACGTTTTCAAGATATTTTTATAAAATTTCTGGTTTATTAATTTGTCGAGAAAACGTTTTCTCAGCAATTATATAACTTTTTGTATTACTTTAATATAATAAGATTGCTTTATAACGTGCACCTATTTGGGGTGTATAAGGGTTATATAAGGGTCGAATAAACGTTTACAAGACATTTTTATAAAACTTCTGGTTTATTAATTTGTCGAGAAAACGTTTTCTCAGCTATTATATAACTATTTGTGCTACTTGGGATTTCTGTGTTACAAAAGGTCAATAC
This sequence comes from Quadriops clusia, assembly GCA_033557875.1. NCBI lineage: Eukaryota > Metazoa > Arthropoda > Insecta > Coleoptera > Hydrophilidae > Quadriops > Quadriops clusia. Next base: position 554 of record JAWQRP010005322.1, read on the forward strand.
AACGAATGAAATAATAAGTATTTCAACTTTCTTTTCATACCTGCAATTGAATGTATTGAATATAACGAATTGAATATAAATTGAATAAAAATTAATTTAGTATAACAAATTTTTCAAGTATAAGGTTTTGAAAGAAACTATTATTAGTACGACATAATTATATCGTCATGAATTTAAATTATTCATTAATAGTAATTTACATAAGTCAACCCGTCTTTAGCAATTCACAACTTCATCATCCCAACAGCTTTTTTTCATGGGCTCTCCATCACGTAATTTAGCCTCGGGTGTCTACTAATTAAGGGACAATTTATGTAGCCGGCACACCCACTTGGCAGGCCGTTTACCATACACAAAAAGTTGAACAAACGCTGTAAGTAGACGGCTGGAAAAGCTCTCGGAAAATGTCGTGCGTGAAAGCGGTTTGGTTTTTCAGCGGATCAACTTGAACCCCTAATACCCCAAACTTCGATAATAGTTCTTTGTATACAATACTTTGCGAAAGATTGGAAATCTCGCTCGTCGTTTTGATTCCTCGCAGGACATTGTCCTAACGACGTCGCAAGAAGCTTGTTAAACTTTAAAAGTTTACTCTCGGAATTATAAACTCGACTAAAATGTTTACCCCAGTCTGTCCGTCTATTATCATCGGCCATTTTGCGTAATCGATACGCCTAGTGCAAAATCTTCGAGACGCCACTTGAACCAGGATAAACATCCACTTCCCGAGGACAGCAAGTAGCCCAGACTTTGTTTGCGAAGCTTCTTCATACTTTATACTTTTCATACAATTATTGCAACGAGTTTTAAAAACCATAACTTTCTTGAATTCCGCATTAAAGTATGTCATGTACATCAAAAGATTACTTCACATTTGTATTGATGCAGAGATACCGACATCCCTTTGTAAGTTCACATAATACGTTGCAGGTTGGTTTCAAAGATTTTTCACAAAGCCTTAAAAGTAACCACTTCCTTTTTTCTCTGAGGATGTAAGAGCACATGTGTGGCAAACTTCCTATTTTCTTCAGCCAAAAAGGCTGCGCGTAAAACATTTACAAGGCGAAAAATGGGAAGTAATCAAAAGATGGGACGTCAAGGAGTCCTTTAAAATGCACAAAAATTTCCCGTCTACCCAAGGTTAGTTTCACGAGTGAGTGAAAGAAGCTATCCTTCAGTCAACCTCACATCTCGCACAATTGAATTTTTCTAGCTTCCAACGCACACAGAGGCGCAAATTCGTCCTGGAAATGACATCCTCTTAAATCTAATTACGAGGATATGGCGTGGGTTAGAGAGTTCTCAATGTTTCTTTTTTCAGCTATTATATTTGTATTAAAGGCCACTCTAAGTAGAAACATCTACATAAATATCTACTTAACATGATGCTAATTTTTATACACAAGTACAAGGAAAACGTTTGCGTTAAAAATAAAAAATAAAATAAAAATAAAAAAAGCAGTAAAAGGAGGAGTAGTAATTATGGTAGTGCTTTTAATGTCGCTGAAAGAGGATTTTTAGCTCCTTTAGATCCAAAAAGTCTTCTGAATGTCTGCGTTGAGAGCCGCATTACAAGGATAAATTAGTGTGGAGTAAGAGAATGGTTTTATTTTTCTCATGAAATTCTGAGCGAAGAAGGATATCATCTCGCAAATGGAATGTGTAATTTTAACTAGTGCTTAAAATATTTAATTCTATGTAACTTGATTCTTTATGATAAAAAATCTCTTTACTTCTTTGCCCGGTTTGGCGCGACACCCTGCACATAGGTTAAGGATAAAGAAGGATAACAAGCATAACTCCCGCTTTAAAGAGGATCAGTATATCTATTAACCGGTGAGTTATTTAAAAGCTTTGACCTGGGGAAGAGAGATATATGCGCCCACTAAATATTATTTAACAAAGTATTTCGGCCTCAGGATGCTGAGGAAGCGGGCGAAGCACCTCTTCTCCAGATAAATCACCGGAATGGCGAGTGAGGCAAGGAAAGTCGCCGGCTGGAACTGGCGGAAAAATAGACCGCACGCGAAACTCACCATTTGGCCCAGATCCAACCAGAGCCTCGACCATCTCATTTGCACTATACAGGAACACGTATAATTTATAAATGCATTTTTATTTTCTTGTTGCAAGGATGCTTTTTACTGCTAGAAGAGCTACTTGACCTGCCATAACTCCAGGAATTTTCAATTAATAAATTTGTTTCTAAATATTTTGCGATCACTTTAAAAACGTTAATTTAGTACGCCTGTTCATATAAATTACTTCAATCTAAAGTTAAATTTCATTTTAAAACTCATAAGTATTTAAATTCATACGTATTTCACAAAATTTCATTTATTTAGTAATGAATAGTTGCCATTATTTTTACAAGATATTTATTGTCATGTTAAAACAATAAATTAATTTCACTATACTGCAGATGTAGGATATCTAGTGTATTCGTCTTTCCAAGCAAATATAAATCTAAGAGAAAGAAAAGCTATAGGGCTCCGCTTCATATTAAATTAAGAGATTTATCTCATTTACTTTCATTAACTTAATGTATTATACCTACTTGAAATAAGCCGGGTTATAAAACGTAACGAATGCCCCTATCCGTTGTTTCTTTGTTGGCAGCGGTGAAGAAATATCGCCGCCTTTGCCATGCATCCTTCTTAATATTCAAAAATCTTTTGATTAATTCCCAGCCATATTTTATTTCGGCTCGTTTAGAGCTGCGTCAAAAGTTGTTAAACGACTCATATTTATTTGTACATCACTGACCAAATGAGGATCCCTTTAAAAATAAATTAAGTTTTATAATATTCTCAAATGACTTCTTTCCTGATATACTACACGTGTATAACCACTAATATTGTGTTATGTAGCAGAACCTTTAACATATAACTTAATCAAGTTCATTTCATATTAAAACTCATCCGAGTGTCACTCAAGATAATATAAAGCTAACGCGTGCGTAAAGTTAACGCTCAACTTAACGTAAATACCTATAACGAAAACCCTGTATAAAATATTACAGTAGAACTCCATTTATCCGAACTCCAATCATTCAAATCACCAATTATTCGAATCAATGCCTTGAAGGATTCAATTAATTTTTATAGCAAATAAAGATATAAGATTAAAGACCTACCAAACAGCTAGGGCTTTAAAGACAGTTAAAGGAGTGAATTCGTAGCAAATATCTAAGGCGTTAAATAAGACAGTTAAAGGACTGAAGACGTACCAAATTTCCAGGGTTTTAAATAAAACAGTTAAAGGAGTGGAGATGTACCAAATATCTAGGACTTTAAATAAGACAGTTAAAGGAGTGAAGACGTACCAAATTTCCAGGGTTTTAAATAAGACAGTTAAAGGAGTGAAGACGTACCCAATATCTAGGGCTTTAAATAAGACAGTTAAAAGACTAAAGACGTACCAAATTTCCAGGGTTTTAAATGAGACACTTAAAGGAGTGAAGACGTACCAAATATCTAGAGATTTAAATAAGACAGTTAAAGGAGTGAAGATGTACCAAATATCTAGGGCTTTAAACAAGACAGTTAAAGGAATGAAGACGTACCAAATATCTAGGACTTTAAATAAGACAGTTAAAGGAGTGAAGACGTACCAAATATCTAGGGATTTAAATAAGACACTTAAAGGAGTGAACACGTACCAAATATTTAGGGCTTTAAATAAGACAGTTAAAGGATTGAAGATGTACCAAATATCTAGGGTTTTAAATAAGACAGTTAAAGGAGTAAAGACGGACCAAATTTCCAGGGTTTTAAATAAAACAGTTAAAGGAGTGAAGACGTACCAAATATCTAGGGCTTTAAATGAGACAGTTAAAGGAATGAAGACGTACCAAATATCTAGGACTTTAAATAAGACAGTTAAAGGAGTGAAGACGTACCAAATATCTAGGGCTTTAAATAAGACACTTAAAGGAGTGAACACGTACCAAATATTTAGGGCTTTAAATAAGACAGTTAAAGGAGTGAAGACGTACCAAATATCTAGGACTTTAAATAAGACAGTTAGAGGAGTGAAGACGTACCAAATATCTAGGGCTTTAAATAAGACACTTAAAGGAGTGAACACGTACCAAATATCTAGGGCTTTAAATAAGGCACTTAAAGGAGTGAACACGTACCAAATATCTAGGGCTTTAAATAAGACAGTTAAAGGAGTGAAGACGTACCAAATATCTAGGGCTTTAAATAAGACACTTAAAGGAGTGAACACGTACCAAATATCTAGGGCTTTAAATAAGACACTTAAAGGAGTGAACACGTACCAAATATCTAGGGCTTTAAATAAGACAGTTAAAGGAATGAACACGTACCAAATATCTAGGGCTTTAAATAAGACACTTAAAGGAGTGAACACGTACCAAATATCTAGGGCTTTAAATAAGACAGTTAAAGGAATGAAGACGTACCAAATATCTAGGACTTTAAATAAGACAGTTAAAGGAGTGAAGACGTACCAAATATCTAGGGATTTAAATAAGACAGTTAAAGGAATGAAGATGTACCAAATATCTAGGGATTTAAATAAGACAGTTAAAGGAGTGAAGTCGTACCAAATATCTAGGGCTTTAAATAAGACAGTTAAAGGAGTGAAGACGTACCAAATATCTAAGGCTTTCAATAAGACAGTTAAAGGAGTGAAGACGTACCAAATATCTAGGGATTTAAGTAAGACAGTTAAAGGAATGAAGACGTACCAAATATCTAGGACTTTAAATAAGACAGTTAAAGGAGTGAAGACGTTGCATTGCAACAATAAATATACGTGTAGAGTTTAACAGTTTAACGGTGTTCTGCTTAACATTTAGCACAACCTTTTTTGATTGATCCTTTTATCCGAATTTCTACTTATCCGGATCAGGTGTTGCAAACATCAATTGGGATAAATGGAGTTGTACTCTAATTAAATCTACTTCATTTTAACTATTATTGAAAATGATATACCTACATTCAGAAAACATATGGAAAAATTCCAGTGGAACTTTGCGAATAACACCAGGAAAAAACAGAAAAAAGGTTAGTGTGAACAAAGCAGAGCATCCTTCTTCAAAAATTATTACCTTCTTTACCTACTAACTAAATTAGCCTGAACCGCTTCTTCTGGAAGTGCTGTCCCTAATTATTTCCGGCGCACTTGTCTCGAGTTTTGAAAGGAGCATTATGAAGCTGGTTCACGTGGCGGCGTCCGACTCGATAAGAAAAACTAAAGAAATAACGCTAATTTAAAAGTTCACTATGCATTATCCTTCCTTTAATTCACCGAGTGGAAGGATAATAAATCAGGAAGTTTGCCGGAATTACACCTCACTCGCCTGTGGATGAGCGACTAGGCGAAACAAAGTTAACCGGCAAACTTCGCTAATTCTTTTATAAGCATTTTTAGAAGCTTCCTTATCAGTTTCTTTAGCAGGTTTTTAACCGCTGCTCCATCCCCAAATTTACTTTTCAAAATCAAGGAAGTTACTTAAAAACCCATATGTAAGGGATAATTTCGAAGAGAATCTAAACACTTTTAACAGATTATTTAAAATTAAAATAATTTAACTTGCATTTCGTTGTGTAAACTGATTACCTCATTAATAAAAATAATATATAACATTTATTTCTAAAAGTTCTTGCCTTTTGTGTGTTATGCCTACTTTTTACCTACTAACATCCTTTATTTGTGTTATATTGTGCAGTTTGAGATAATACTAACCTTCCACTAACGCCTATATTAAAAACCTGTGTATGAGACTTTGTTGTGAACCTTTGATGTGGACCTTTGTTGTGGACCTATATTGTGAACCTTTGTTATGGACCTTTGTTACAAACCCCTTGTTAAAACCTTGGGAACAAACAAGAAACAACTAGAATGATTTTTGCTGCTTATTTTTTGACGCTTAGTGAAACTCATTGCGTTTTGAAAAGATAAATCATTTAGCAAATATTTTAAAGTATTTTTGGGCAAAAAATTGCCAAATTGCAAGCAATGAATTTCAAAGCAACTTCTACTATTATTAGGAAATGGGCTTTCATTTTTTTGCTCAACTACAAGCTAGTAAAACAAATTTTTGAATTTGCAGCCCTGTTCTGGCCATAACAGCCTATCACCAAATGGACTATTACGATGGATCTCAAGTTCCCGTTTGTCAAACGTCGGCCAACACTTTTTGGCCGGCGTTATTCTTCCTAAGTAGTATATTCCTTTTCTTCATCCTCCCTTTCCTTATACTAATCGTCCTCTACCTTATTATAGCGAAAAATTTAATCTCGAACGCGTCAACCATCGTCTTGAATAAGCACATCGACAGTTATTCGATAAGGGCTAGAAAGCAAGTGATTTTTATGCTAGGGTCTGTAGTCATAAGCTTCTTCGTTTGCTTGATCCCGTTTCGGGTTTTTACCTTTTGGATCATCGTCACCCCGGAAGAAAGCTTTCGGGAGCTGGGAAACACAAGATACTACAACATCCTGTATTTCTGCAGAATTTTAGTTTACCTTAACTCAGCCATGAACCCGATTTTATACAACTTGATGAGTTCGAAATTCAGGACAGGGTTCCTGATTTGTTCGGAAAAACGAAGAAGGATGTACTTGAGGAGGTCCCGCAATGGTACATTCAGTACCACCGCGACTTCTTACCGAAGCAGCACTTATAGGAACAGTCACGACGGCCTCAAAGTTTGTTACAAATCTCGGAATAACTCCGTCTTGATGAAGAACTTTGCTGAGGGTCCCGATTCTACGAGAAGCAGCGATTCGCATATAAACATCCTGAAAGAGAGTCCGGTTTTGCGCAATCACTTCAGGAATAATGAGAATCTGAAGAACATTTCTCTTGAAGATAGTAGCGACAACGAGGTCAGCTATAAAATCGACAAGAAGAAACGGGATAGCAGAGCTTATAGCGTTTTGGGGGAAAACGTGATTATTTACCCTGATACTAAGTACTACGAAAACGTTCCCAAGGCTATTAACACAGACAATGACATTATAAACCTTCAGGAAAAGTACTTGAAGCAAATTAATAAAAAGGAGCAAGAGAGCTTCGTTTAGAGTTATTTAGTGAGTATTATTAATTGTCCTGCGCGAAACAAAAAGTATTACTGAATGTGTTGTTTACTACTTGTAATCTCTTTTTATATTTTACAAAACCTATTGATAGATGTAATATTTCAAATAAAAAATATTTAACCCGTATATCGTGACGCTTTGAAATGTATGACTCGTAGTTATGCTATGAGTGCAAATTAATGAAGAATTTTGCTCATAGTTATAGTGCACCGCTATGCAGTGTTGAAAAATGTAACCTCCCTTCTGTAGCGAAGGAATTTGATCAAATAAATTGCTTTTCCCGAAAGTAGATGTCTCTGTCGCCGGTATTTCCACCGTAGGCCACAATTTATCGCTGTGCGTCCTGCTCTGGTTTTAAATGAATACAATAGATTAAAAGCTGCGTGGAAAAATGCCGATCTGTTGCCGTGCCAAAACATTTTGAATTATGTGAAGTAAACATTTATCACAATTTTGCTACATTTAATAAATCACAAAGCTCTAGCCCGCGTTGAATAACGCCGAATGCGCCAAATCCTAGCAATCTTTCCCCTTGGTTCGATAGTGTTCTTAACTCATCAGCATTCAACAACTATTATTTGAAGACTGTTTAAATCACCAGAATTTTATTTAGCTATTATTATTCTTTTTTAAATTTATATTCTGCATTAGTAATAGAGGTACGTTAAATTAATCCTATTCCTATTCCTTTAAACGTGTCCCAAAATATAGATTGGAACACCCGTAATAATATAATTGTTAATATTTGTATCACAAGTAACTATTTGTATTCTTGTATATGTGTCTCACATCGATGTGTACTGCATACCAAAGATTCTTTATTTAAGTACATACTATTCTTCTATTATATACATGAAACCTATCTACACAAAAAGTAATATTTTTAGTGTTAACTTTTAATAAATATGTTTTATCCTCCGTTGCATTTTTGTTTTTTTTTATTTCACAGTATTTTAATTATTAGAGATTTCTTTCATTTAATTTTTCACTCGACATCGCTCTGCACTTAACCCCCGACCACCACGACTTTTTACCACACATTTAACAATACATCACACCTGTTCGCACACTGACGCCATGTAAGTATAACGAGTTTTCTTAATTTTCTTGTGTCCTCGTTGTTTACGAGTAGGGCAGGTAAGTTTCAGACAGGGAAACTTAATTTGTCGAATATTCTGTACGGATAAATTTGGGCAAGTTCTCAAACAATTGCCCCCTCGGGCACTTCTTAAAATTGAACACCTGTCTCAAATTTACTGCCAAAATAGTGCCAACGGCTTAATAGGATCTAGAGGCCTATTGTAGACTAAATACGCATACATCATTATTTAATTTTTTAATAGCTATTTGAGTAAGTAGATATTTGGTAGTTAAGTTGGTATAAACACCTAGTTCTAATAAGCATTTTTGAAATTTATTATAAATACAATAATAGATAATACAATTTAAAAATACATCAGAATTCACAAAAGGTGGTTAGCTCTTGGTGAGATACAAAATTAATTTTATCTTCTGAATTTTCAGCCCAATGCTGGCAATCACCCAGTACAGCTTAGAGCGCTACTTTGATGGAAGCGTAGTAGCGGTCTGCTTCAGCAAAGTTGAGACATTCCTTCCATCTCTATTCTTCATCCTCACTTCCACACTTTTCTTCTTCTTTCCCCTCGCCATTCTAATAATTCTGTACGCTCTCATAGCAAAGACTCTGATGGACCATCCGAACCTAATGGCGCCGTCAAAGAACAACGGAGTGCCGTCCCAAAGCGTGATAAAATACAGGAAACAAGTAGTCCTAATGTTAGGGACAGTTGTCCTGGCTTTCTTCGTATGCCTTCTTCCATTCCGAGCACTCACCTTGTGGATAGTAAGCGCCCCAGCTGATGCCATAATCAACATCGGTGTGGAGGCCTATTACGGAATTGTGTGCTTCTGTAGGATCATGTTCCATATCCATTCGGCCATCAACCCCATTCTGTATAACATCATGAGCTCCAAGTTCCGAGGAGGTTTCCTAAAGCTTTGCGGCATCAAGCAGCTGCGGAAGAGGTACAAGCACAAGACGGAAATCAACAGGAAGAACACCTTCAACACCACCTCTTCCACAAACACATCTTCGAACCCCACTTCGGATTCTTTCTGGAATAGGTACAGCAACAGGACGAACTCTCGGTACTCTAATAGTTTGAAAGAAAGCACTGATGGTGGGGATTCTTCGAAAATTACCAACAAAGGAAGCTTGAAAGAAACATACATAAGGTTACCTCTTCGGGCCATTAACAGTCTAGGCAGTAAGAAACAAACAAGTGTGGACAGCTACGTCTAACCACAAATTACGTGGTATAGCAAACCATATCCTACATCAATAACAAAAAGAAATCACTTTTCGTTAGTACATTTCTGTTTTACATGTATGAAATTTGATCATAACAAACAAATAAATGAAGACTCGTGCATCTGTGTTACCCCTAAAATGCATACTGTACATACATAAACCTATACGAAATGCATTGTAGAATGTAATGTAATAATATGAAAATAGGCTAAAGTCCAGAATATAATATATTTTACTACATGTGTTCTATAACGTACTGCCACGAGATATTAAATAAACTTAAGGAGAAATAAGTAAATAAGCCCTTGAATAAATTGTGCGAAACATATTTGAAATGACAACTCCGATGATGCATTTATTTTATTTTAGACCTAATTTATACAATTGTTGTTCCACTAAATAGTAAGAATGTACCTACACCACAATATATATTTTTCTAGTCATTTTTGTTCCTACGATACCAATATCTTTAGTTTATGTGATTTGTATGAGGAATTTTTAATAAATAGTTTTGTTACTAAAGTGACTTTTTTTAACCAATTCAGAAGGAAATGATTTTGACGTGTTCATTAATTATTACTTCATTATACAATAGCTTGAGGAAGAAAAGTCTAAATGATTTTTACAAATGATAATTTATTAATATAATGATATAAGTAGATCGTACTTCAACTATTTCTTTTTTAATGCACAACCGGTTTCGGGTTATATACCCATCTTCAGGTGCTTACTACAAAAACATGAGTTATTAAATAAATGTAGAAATAAAATATTACTTATTGTTACTTACAATATTAATTATATATGAAAAATATTAAAAATGTCATATGTAATTAAATTATTGATGTAAA
>JAWQRP010005323.1:0-10811 GCA_033557875.1 Quadriops clusia
ATATGCATGTGTGTATAATAACAAAATTATTCAAAAATCGTTCTGAATCCTAATGTGAATCTGTCTTATCTTGTCTAGTGCAACTTAGAAACATGCGAGAAAGTCGAGTGGAGACCACTCCATATTTATTTATAAAATAATAATTAACGCTCGTCTCGGACATTAAGCAAAATTCTCGGGAGCAATACGTTGACTAACTCCCTTGCTGTATAAATAATTATTATTTGAATTATTTCCTAACTTTGTCATTTAACTTTTATAGAGAGCCATTGCATTTGAACCATCTCGAAGACTCCATGGTATGCGCTAGGTAGACCTTTAGCCAGAGATTTTGTGTGAATAGTTAGATATTGTATGAGGTATGTGGACACAATTTCTCAGAAACAGCTGAACCATTGTCTTCTACCATATGAAAAAGAAATAAACAAGTCTAAATCCTGAGAAAATGTTGAAAATCCGAAGTTCTTAAGATATGTGTGAATAATTCTACAAAGCGGAAAACTGACATTGCTGCCTTTTAAACCGATCGCCCGAGGTGCGCGGCAACAAAAAAATTTTAATCGACTGTTGTGGCTTCATCAGCTTAAAGCCGCGTAATCCCAACTGCTGAAAATAAAAAGTTCTAAACCAAGCTGGCAACGCTTCTGAAGCCCATTGTGCACCCTTGCTCGATCTTTCTGGCTTTATTTCGACATCATTAGAGCTCCAAGCTCTTCAGCTCTAAAAGAACTTGAATAAATAGCAACAATAACTGCTGTTAGAGCAACAAACTGAGCGTACTCTTTTGTCGCCAGCCCGCAGTCACCCGAAAGCATTCCTTGCTGTATTGTATCGGCCCAGCTAGAGCTGATACAGCACGAGAGTTGTTCAGAAAGTTCAGAAAGAGTGCAGCACAAGAGCTTTGAGCTGGAGGGTATGATATTTGATCCGTTACAAAATTAGATACATTACGCCGAGGAGGAAGCGTACCTCTTATTTTTCCTTTTTTCCGTCTCTATCTCTCTCTCTCTCTTTCTTTTTCTCTCTCTCTCTTTCTTTTTCTTTTTTTCTCTCTCTCTCTCCCTCTCTCTCTCTCTCTCTCTCGGTCTCTCCCTCTCACTCAAACGAGTGACACTCCATCTATCTGTTTCTCTCGGAGCATCGCCTCTCGCGCCCCTCTTTAACATACATTTCAGGGATCGTTAGAGGTCTTCCACATTAGTGAGACGTACCCTTTGTAACGCGAGACGAAATCTAATATATTTTCAGATGTCAACACTTTTTCGTAGCGCCCCGATCTCATTTGTAATAAATCCCCGAGTTGATAGCGTTCATATTGCTTTGTCTTGGATTTCTCATAGAGGAGATCTCAAGTTGGTTAAATGCTGTTGCGTGCGTGGGACTCTCGTGTAGATGACGCTGACTGTCACCTGTCACTCATCTGTCAGGTAGAACATATCTGTCAGACGGGACGTATCTGTCAGATAGGACGTATCTGTCAGATAGGACGTATCTGTCAGATAGCACCTAACTGTAACCCCTCAGTGATATGTCAAATCGTTGTCAGCAATCTGTCAAAGTTGTGTCGCTCCCTATTAAATCAACATGTCGCACTTTTAAACATTTTTTATTTGTCTTAACTTTGTGGACGTTTGCGTTTTTCAATAAAACAGCTCGTCCTGCGCCGTCGCCGCGACAGGGTGACCCAAAACGAAGAGAAGGTCGCCAGATAAAAAATCCCCAGGCGTAAATTCACCCCGACACCGGGTAATCCATAACCGCCATTTTGTATTAGTTAAAAATGTCTCTTGCATCTCTCCTTGACGCAGAGAACAGCTTATGAATATGTATATGCGCCTGAAAGTGGCAGGGCGCTGCCGCCGCCGCCTACGTTTTTTTGCAACGCTTTTCCTCGAAACCCGTGCACGAGGTTCAAGTTTGTCTACTTTTGACATTTTGCAGAGATATGTCATTGGATTTGCTGCATTTCATCTACCAGCTCTCACTTGTCAACTATCACTTGTCAAATGTCCCTTGCCAATTGTCACTTGTCAACTGTCACTTGACATCTATCATGTGCTACATGCAGTGTTTCTGTTAATTAACAAGTATATACGTGTGGAGAAATCGCAGATTTCAATTTTAACCGCTTCGGGCGATAAATCTCCAATAAAACGTCTTGGAATGTTGTCAAATTAATAAAGATATACGACCAATTACAAGCCCGCCGGCCTGAAACCGAACGAATGGGATTAATTGGAGGAAAATCTGTTTCCGAGCACACAGGTCGCGCGTGTGTTTATATTTAATTCCGGTAGGTGGCGCGCTTTTTGGAAGAGAAGGCGACGTGGAAAAGACCCCATGGAAATGGCGACATGAAAACGGCGTCACAATCTCAGTAGGCGATCTGCCGGCGATACAATCGAGCGGCAGCTGTTCGGGCAGAAAAAGAGCGATTCTGTTGGCTCGATAGCAGGACATGTGCGTCAAAACATTGTCAGTTCGTAATCAGATCTAGGGGCATTAGTCTGAGTCAATTTGTCTCCTTCTTCCGTTTCCTTATTCACTGGGAGCGCGTTCCTCCAGATGTTTCGTCCCATTCTCCACTCTTTATTCTGACGTAAACGACCTTCACATACGAGCACGCGATTTATAACACTCCGAAATAAACTCATTATCTAATCGGCCTTGCTATATTTCTTGGGGCGGCTCCCTCGCTCGCCTACGCTTCCTTTTAGGGCTTTAGTGGCGGAACTTTCCATGTTTTGAACAATTTTACGATTGCTATTCTGAAACTACGCTACCACTGTCTAATAGGCTGTTACGGTACGCCTCAGTATGGTATCATTAGCCACATAAAACTGTTGCTTGTCACCACAGTAACCGGTCACTTGTTCCAATAAGCTGTAATTTGCACAGTAAGCTGTCATTTGTCACAGTAAGCTGTCACTTGTCACAGTAAGCTGTCACTTGTCACAGTAAGCTGTCACTTGTCACAGTATGATGTCACTTGTCACAGTAAGTTGTCACTTCTCACAGTAAGCTATCACCTATTACGGCAAGCTGTCACTTGTCGTTTTTCGAAACTAAGTTCTCTCTTATCCAGGTGAAGTTCTCGTTTGTCATTTGTGAAAATGCGAGCTGTCACTTGTCAAAAAGGCGTTTTCCCTTAAAGAAAATTAATCGTCTGGAGCAAATACGTACGTAGGTGAGTAATATAATACAAAGTTTACCGCCGAGACGTCTCCTCTGAGCGTTAGCTACTGAAACAAGTTGGATTCAATTGAAAGCGCCTCATCCATATTAAGTGAAGGTGGTTTACAATAGCACTCGAGTCGCCTTGAGGCCTGTCCTACTCTCCAGCTCGAGGGGCCCTGTAATTCCCCGGAATAATTACGGAGAGTTATTTAGGAAAAAAGAGGGCGCCGCGCATCGGAATAGTGGGATTCATGAGGCGAAAGACTTACTCGCGAATTGTAATGAGAAATTCATGAAATGTTTTCAGGGAGAGTCCTGGCAGCGAGATCAAAGGGCGCCCGGGAAAGTTTTTAATTTTTTGAATAACCCCATTATAATTCTTCAGCATTTAATGTCGGGTCTTTCTTGTTTTACGTTTTAAATTCCTCCTGCTCCACCCCCGGCCGCTCCGTCTTCCTCCGCACGTACAACATTATTCAAACTCCTCTTCAACTTACGGAGAAAAATAACTTTAGAGTGTGCGCGCTTTAAATTGTTTCAGAATTTATAACTTACGTATTTATACTCGTTTCCGGCCTAATTCTGATAATTAAGAATCATGCTCGGGCGTTTATGTGGCTAAATGAACAACACTTCCACTGATGGCCGTGCCAGATGCAATTGGAACGCAATACTGTAATTAAGGCAAGACCAGCGGGCTGGGAATCTTCTTGCCATCGTCGGATTGCATGAGCGCGAGGATATAATTACACCGTTCGGCTCCTCAGACGGTTAATTTATGGAAGAATCCATCCTAGTTGCTATGAATCAGACGTGTCGACAGTGCAAGATGTCGGGACATATTTTCTATAATGAGATCTCTTCTTTCAGATAAGGGGCTCTGACAGTGAGCTGGCGTGCACTCCAGCTTCCTGCTCGATGAGGACTCTTAATTAGGAAGAATGCACCCATTAGATCACAAAGTTTGTTTTGCGTATCCTCGTCGTATTAGTAAGTATTTACGACAGTTGTAGGTACATTTTATATATCAAAATTGAATGCACAACAATATTAATAAATTTTTCATGGTGCTTCTCCATATTTAATTTTGTGTCGGCATTTTACGCAGTTAAAGTACAATATGCTCACCCTCATGAGTAACAAGTAGTTGCAGTTACGAATTGTGCGAAAGCCATTTTACTCAACGTAATAATACCATTACAGTGGCAACACTATCAACACAAGATATGTTATTAAGCAAAACCAAAATTCCGAAATTTTATACCAATTGGTCGAACAAGAAGGTCCGAAAATCAAAAACGAATAGTAGTACTTTTATACGACTAATTTGGCACAATTCCTAGGAAATTCCCAAGAAGCTCTACAAGAATTTACACTTAATTGAAGCGTTGTGTGTGCATGTGACCATGGATAAAACAGCAGGAACAGATAAATATATCTACGCGAGATGTCGCGCAATCCTATTAGTACCAAAGTGTACGTACATAACGGGGGCCGTAAACATGAGGATAACGGGCAAAAAGAGATCGTGCCCAGCGCGAAACAAACGGGGCAAAAAGAAAACAAGGTGTACATGTCGGTTAAGTATTGTCACGAACCCTGCCTCCATTAATTAGCCGCACAGGCCAACCTCATCGAAAGTAATTGCATTAGTAATTACGTTTTTAATTATTATGTCGGGGCTCGCGTGAGGCTATTGTTTCGTCCCGCCGTACGAACCATTAGCCCGGTCGATAAAGTAGAGCGCGTGATAACGTAGAGCGCATTTGACATTGAAACTCGCGACAACTGTGTCATAACGTTCTGGGGGGCAATTGGAACCGCTGTGGCTGGGCTAGAAGCACCGAAGGCAAGGACCCGGATATTTGGCGAAATTCCGGGAAATTACAGGAGGGCAAATAACAACGGGAAACGAAATTAAAAACAAGTTGAATTGCGGATTGAATGCACCCTCCTCTGATGCAAATGTAAATAATAGGAGTCGTTAGAAGTCCGTTGTAGCGTGCTGGGCCGCTCCGGGGCGCTTTTAATGCCCCTGTTAATGTAAATATGGGAGTAAATTCTGCGTTTCATATTCTGCAGCAGTGCATCGGGGATAATTACGCTCGTAAGGTTTGGTTATTTTAGGTTAGGTTGTGTCAAATTGGATTACGTCAGATTACAGTGTCCTGTAGTGACAGTGACGTTGATGTTGACAGGTGACAATTGAGGTTATGTGCGGCTGTCAGAGGCACGAAATCTCGAAGCCGACGCTCCAATAACGCGACCTTAGCCCTAAAAGTGTTTTTGTTGAGCAGGGCTACAAACAAGGGGATCTCAAGGCAAATCGATTTCGCCAAATTGATGGATTCTGATGTTCGGATCGCAATAATGCCTGGCGGAGGGCAGCGATCGAGGAACCTCTCCTGTACATAAACAAGATACAAAAACAGGCCCGAGAGCCGACACGTCGCAGGGAGGGTTAATAAAAAGACACGCCAGCCCGTTATAAAAATAATGGCCGTTCATCATAATAAAGCGGGAATCGGGAAATGTTTGATTGGCCCATAAAATATTCAGGCACTGCTTTCGGAATCGCGCTCTAGTTTCCGTACGGGGCGGCCATGGAAACAGTTGAGCGCCTAAGGACTAAATTTGAGGTGTGTTGTACACACATTAGATGGAACACTATAAGTAAGTAATTTTTAGGCAATGATTTACTAGCATTATAAATGATCTATGTGCTTTTTATAGAATAATGTCATATTTTATGTTTAGGGAGCATATTTAATATTTTGATTTGTATAGAAATTAGTTCTTCGGCGTCGAGAGGTAGAAGTATAACGATGATGATTCCAGGGAAAATGTTTCCAATCTTCTAAATTGCATTAAAGCTGAGTATAGTTACGAAGGGACGCCCTGTACATGTATCTCGTGCTGCACATAAGGCCACGTATTCGAACCAGCCCATCCAAAGCCCTCTCTAACTGATGGCGGTGTCGATTTTTTATAAAGGGCCGCAATGGATGAGATGTCATTCCGACCCCATCGCACGAGGCGGGGCTCATCAATAAATATAGGGGGCATCAATATTTGACGGATCCGCGGCCAGATTGGCAAGATCAATCTGCTCTGCCTAATGGGGAATGGAAATTTGTAGTTTTTCGCCCTTCTGGAAATCACCGTCGATGGATGGCCGCATGGGTACGTCGATGTATATGGACACACGGATGGCTAGATTGCACCCCTAAAAATTACCCAGAATCACGAGGCGGCCATAAATATTGCCGAGTATCGATTCGACTGCAGCGAATGTCATCAATTACTCAGGCTTTCAGAACCACTTTGAAACGGTTAATATGCATGATAAATTTGTTTATTCAATGCCCAAACGTTCGCGCGCGACTTGCTAGATCGGCTTGTTTCATATGCTGGTACTGCTTCCGCCCAGGGCACAAGCGCTCAAAGTGGTCCGATCTGACGCAAAGAATGCCCGAAAACTTGTTCATTTTGCGCGCCTAAACACGACCAAAGCGCCCCCTTTAATCCTGGCAAGGCTCCGTAAATGTAACTAATCAACTTCGAAAAGTTCAAAGAGCAAAGGCACTAATAATCATCTCGACCCGGATCTACGCACGAGGAAACGTATGTGGATAAAGGAGGAGACAAAACCGAGTGGCCTGATAAATCGGACCGCAAAAACCTGAAAGAGGATCGCGACGGAACGAACAGAGGAGAATGGGAAGAGGAGGAAAATGGGGAAAGGAGGAGAATGGGGAAAGGAGGAGAATGGGGAAGGACCGAAGCTCACGGGCGCCATCTAACCGTGCGGCTGCAAAAACTAGATAAGCCAAATTTAAAAGGTAAAAACCGGGGGTTCCCGACCTAGGCGACATGTTACCCCCACGATTTAGGGATTCAGTAGGCGGTTTTCACCTTCCCTGGGGCACCCCCGTATATATCTGTACATTCAGCAGCTCGCTCGGCATTTTACCCTTATACAACCGATACTCACTAACACTCACAAATACACGGGAACGTGCGAGAAATACATATACAAACAAGCGGGAAACTCACTTCCACGCTCGCATGATCCAAAAGTGTGCCGTGCTAGAATTTAACCTCTTTTTCACTTGTTAGGCGGGGAAGTTCAAAAAAGTGATATACACGGGGAACCCCCGGCTTTATCTCTGGCAAAGGAGTGTGTACAGAGGGCGCTTTATCCGACGACGTATCTCATTTTAAACCGGATGTTTATCGATCTCCTAACGCTTGGCCTATTTTTCAGGCGTTTACGTATAGTTTATCGGGCTCTATTATGGACTCACAAATCAAGAGTGCGGCTTCTGGCGTGCAGGGGCTCGCTGCGAACTGGAGATAGTGCTGGTTCAAGGCCAACTCGATGTACTGCACAAATGTAATATCCGTAACATCACCACCGCGCCAATAAAAAAGAAACAAATCAAGGAAGATGCGAGAGACAGGAAGGCAGACAGAGAGGGAAGGAGATATGTGGCAACGCAAGGGCTCCCTCTCTCTTCTCATTGTCTCTCCATCTCCTGGCCGCACGTCAGCGAATGTAGTTATTAAATTATAAATGACAGAAGGAAACACATATCACTGGGCTGTCATCTGGATGTAAACTAAGCGAAAGGAACGAGCGGGGCTAAAAATCTAATGGAATTTCTTTGCACATCTGTCAAGTTGTACGTACCCAACCGAAAACATATGTCTTTCAGCTGCCTGCTCGCGGTTTTATATGCGTGCCCTGTCCCGATATATATACATTTTTGCCTTAGCTCGGGTTTCACGATGAGGCTAAATACCTGGAACGTTTGCTTTTATCGTCACAAACAACATAAAAAATTGGATTTGGATACCGCATCCGTCTTTATTCCACCCGTTTGTATCCTCATTTGACCTGTATCTCGTCCGGGACGTTGTTGTATCAAATGCAAATAGATCATAAACCTGTTTGTCTAAAAAGACCACTTCCAAGCCTACGTCTAAGTCAGTAATGGCGGTTCCACATTCTCGCCGAGTCGAGCGAGTGTGTGACACCGGCATAATAATCGAACAGTTCAGTTATCGATCGTATGGATTGCAATTTCATTTTCAACCATCTAAAAATGTATAAGACCTGGGGCCACATTACAAATACACTGGCGACCAAAATTAAAGGAACACCTACTAGCGAAGAAATATTTCGGTCATTTTTAAAAAATTATTGAAGTCCGTGGACTTGTTTAAATTTTGAGAAATGTCCACAAACATTTTTGTTTCTCGTCTCTCACGAAATAATTGGCTTTCCTTTTACAATAGAAACTTTTAACTTACAGAATCAAAAAATAGAGAGTTTTTTCTTGAAAACGATGTGCATAAAACATTTTTGTAAGATCATTTTTCTCGGAGCTATACAGTTTTGAAAATGACCGGAATATGTGCTCTCTCGAAGGTGCTCCTTTAATTTTGGTCCCCAGTTTATATTAAAACCAAACTGAGAGACACCCATTTAAGGTGATACACTAAAACTGACAATATGTTTTTTTTACCTTTCTATTCCAGGACCGCCGATCTGATAAAACATTCTTAACGTGACGTCGCAAACATACCTGCGAACAAAAGAAAAACAGTAAAATAACAGCTTTATTTCCCTGTAAAAAGAATATACATATAGTATTCGCAGAATCACTAAGGAACGATTTTTGTCAGCCAGATATCTTCAACCTGATAAACTTAAACGGATAACATTCACCAGAATATTAATAGCAACAGTAGTTGAGCAACGCGGTTTCTAGCCCAGACGCCCTATCTAGAGTGCCGCGGTTAGGCCATAACCGTATCTCCGGCGCAGATAGCACGATCGTCGCCTCTAGATCCTGAATACGAAACCGTGAGGGCCTAATAAAAATGAACTCAGCCAAGGCCTACTTCACCGGGAAGTCACCCGGCCCCCCCGGCCGCCCCCTAGCGGCGTTATTGGCGTTTTTCCGATATTTGCGTGCGAGGAAGAAGAAGAGAAGTGTCACTTTGCGGAGGATGATGCCCGTCTCTCGCGGACGTTTACAGATGAGAGCACGAACATTCGCTGTTTGTCTCTTTGGGGCGTCGAGGGCGAATTGAAATGCTTGGGCTGCCACCGCATCGAGGAGGCTACGGAAATATCCAATAAGTTTTACCCCGAGGAGATGGGGGGGCAGTAGGCTGTGAAGGAAGACGGGCGGCCACGACAGCAAGAAAAAACACGTCTAATCACCGCCTGCTCGCCGATCAACAGTTTTAAGGCTTGTGCCCCGACCGGAGACACTTCAGCGCAAACCCAATTTCCCTAAGTACTCCCGTTCGGGAAGGTAAGACAAATGAATCGCGAACTCCTTACAGGAATCGCCCGTTTTATCGGCGAATAATCCACTTCCCTTTAAAACAGCCTCTCCGCATCACTTGCAAATCATACAAAAGCGAGCAGCGCCATCGCCCTAAGTGAATCGGGGAATCCCGGGGGCATTCAATCGAACGTCTTTCAGCGGTAAAAAAAATTACGGGCAATTTTTTAAGGTGGGCCTTGGAGCGGGAAGGGTTCATAACGTGATGTATGGGGATTTGTACACTGTAAAGGAACGGCAGGTATGTAGGGGAGAGTTGCCGAAGTTAGACCACTTAAACATATTCTATTATAACAGCTTGTAGAAACATTTTTAATTAAAATGACTCAGTATAAATTAAAGTTACTATTCTGACTTTCAATATAACGTGATTTATTTTTAAGAAAATACAGAAAAAGTTTAGATTATAAAAATCGAGTGACCGGTCCAATTAAAGAATCTGGTTTCCCAGAATGGACCACCAGTTCCTCAGAATGGACCATCAAGCACAATTGAAACATAAGTACTTCTTGATCATCTCTTCCTCCTTTGTTTCATCACATATAGTACAAAACCAAGTAGTTTTATTTTGTACTCTTTCTTTTCTTTTTAGTCCAATTTTTGGTGACTTTATCTTATTAATCATTTTATCTTTTGCACGTTGTAATTCTTGAAAATGAGGATAACTTGTTATTATAACTGCTTTCTGGGCAATTACTCCTGTTCGAGAAGAAGATGATGATGTTGGTGGAGGTGATATTTCATGAAGAATATCCTCAATTTTTTTACTTTTTTTCTCTTGCGGTTCAAAATCAACATCAGAATCACTATTGCTACTTTCATTGTCATTGAGTACCATTCACAGTATTTATTGTAGTTTCAGTACAGCTATTGCATTGTTGATGTTGTAGAATATCTGATGGTGTAAACTGGTGATCTTGGAAGATGTGTCTGTTAACAGGCCAAATACCAGAAGCACGAAAGGCACTCTCAGCAATTGTTGAGATAAAATAAATATAAAATATTAGTTCGAAATACATTGTTAAACATAAAACGCCCTAGTTGCCCAAATTTGACCGGTTTAATGTAAGCAACCTGAGCAACATCGACGAATATGTCAAAATATTGTACATAACACTACTCCTAACCTATATTAATAAATTTACCTCAGTAATTTGTAACTGAACAAATATGCTTTATGAATATATAATAATATTTGTTGCTACTTACTTTAAAACTGACTAAGAAGGATGTGCCGTTTGTTAAATTATTTAATTTAGAGATGACTAAACG
>JAWQRP010005324.1:0-10810 GCA_033557875.1 Quadriops clusia
GGCCGAGGTTGTCGGCATAAGTGAGAGACATGAGTACCAACATAACGCCACAAAAAAAATTGAAATTCGAATATACGTAACCCGCGAAAATTCAAAATTCGCGATACTTTTTGAACACACCTCGTACACCAAAAACATATGAGAACGATTATGGGAATAATGAAATAGTCTCATATTCTAGAGAAGTAGTAATATGTATTTATTTATAAAAAATGCATACACTAGTCGTATAAATTCAATAATAATATAAATAAGTATCCTTATGTACACACTTATTACCAAGTACTACTTAATTGGATAAGTAATATGTAATAATAAAAACGTAAAGTGGTAAGCAAAAGAAAATAACAACTAAGGAAATAATCGCACTTGTTTACATACATTTGTTACCGTAATAATCATCATTTTTACTAATTAATTACTACAAAATAATAAAATATAATATATCACAGAAGTCGTAACATCATGCTGAGTGTCATGTATATTTTCCATTCGCTTCATAGGGGTATAATTAGAAAAAATTTCAACGGCAATATTTTATTATTATTATTAGTAAAACAATAATGTCAATTACGCTATTATTTTATAATAATAAGATTGTGTTATTGAAATTATTTGTAAGATATAGCTTAGAACAACGGGGGAGGAACATAATCTTCGGGGAAATCAACAAAATAGACGTTTTCGTATTGCGTTTTGAGTAGTTCTTTCAGTTCAAGGGAGTGGTTGTGGTCTCGAGTTTCGCAAATAACTTTGATTAACACGCTGAAGACATCAGAGAAAAGCCAGGCCCTTTCGTGGAAGATGTCTTTTACAGCGACGCCGATCGAATTGATGGTTTGACAGAATTGTGTAACATTTCCAGGCTTATCCGGAAGGCATACCTTTATCTTAACCATCCGGCCTTCGGCCGCTAAGCCTCTGTCTAAGCAACGTCGCAAAATAGTCGTATCAACGTTTCCTCCTGATATAAAAAGGGCGACTTTTTTCCCTTTGAATTCGTCTAAATCTCCTTGTAACACTGCTGCGAAGGCTGCTGCCCCTGCGCCTTCGGCTACGATTTTTTCCTGTTCGATAAGCCGGAGCATTGCAATGGCTATGAATTGTTCTTTGACGGCAATGACCTTATCGACGGTGTCCTTAATATTGTGGAAGGAGTTAACTCCTATTAGCGGCACGAGGAGGCCATCGGCTAGCGAAGGGGCACAGGCAACCTTCGTGGGTTTGCCATTTTTTAAGGATTCGATTAGCGATTGGCATTTTTCGGGAACGACACCGATTACTTTTGTTTTCGGACTTAAAGCCTTTAAGGCGCATGCACATCCAGCTATTAATCCGCCACCGCCGACGGGAATCACAACGGCATCTAAATCGGGAACTTGCTCTACTAACTCCATCATCGCTGTACCCTGCCCGCTGAGGATATCGACTTGATCGTAGCCGTTAATGTACGTCATCCCTTCCTCTTTCGCTAATCTTAGTCCTTCTCTCTTCGATTCCGATAAATCGTTCCCGAATGACACCACATTAGCCTTTAGTTTTTTACATTTTTCCACTTTGTTAATCGGTGCGGAAATGGGCATGATAACGGTGACTTTCATCCCTAACAATCCTCCGTGGTAAGCTAACGCTTGAGCGTGATTTCCCGCGGAAGCTGCGACGACTCCCAATTTCTGTTTATCGGGAGGGAGGTTGAGTAAAGCATTCCTCGCTCCTCGCTCCTTGAAACTTCCCGTAAATTGAAAGAGGTCTTGCTTGAAGTAAATCTCCATCCCGAGCAACTCGGACATGTGCGCTTTCACGACCGGACTGACCGAGATTTTGTCCCTTATTCGGCACATTGCCGCTTTAACGTCTTCAAACGTGATTTTCCTCGGGTTGTTCGGGTCGCAAGCTGGGTCGAAGTCGAGGGGATCGTCGTCGCCCCCAGCGCCACCTTTCCCCTTTTTGCAACTGCATTTATTTCCACTCGGCATGTTTCTTATTACTCCTTACACCTTAAGTGAGTAAACAGGATACTGCATATCCCGGGACAAGAGTCGGTTTTTTTTGAGTTTACTGATAATTTCGAGAGAAAAGTAGTAGAAAGTGTTTTGTGACAAAATTAATTTTGGGGAGTTCAAATGTTTAATAATAAACAAAATTCTCTTATTACTTTGAAGTAATTTAAATTGAAAAGTGTCGCAAATATACATGGCACCAACATTAAACCATTATAATGGACGCCGAAATTGCTAATTGACACAAAATTGTTCTAAAATCAACTACACCAGGGGTAAGTCTTTACATTGACATTGTTACAGAAACTGATGTATTTGATTCAATATGAAGAAAAAAAGTGGAAATTGATGTTTTAAAAAAATAATTACAAATAGGTAAACACATCATGATAGTACATACGTAAAATACGTAAAAAAAAAACTACTAAATAAGGACTCTCTATCACATAATAAGTTTATTCTCTAATGATAACGTTTTAAGGCTTTAACTGAAAGAATATAGTGAACATGTTTTTCTTTTTTATCGATTCTTTCCGAATTAAAATTGATAATAGCAATAAATAATATTGCACATAAATTGCACGTAAATGTTTGGTCAAGGGGACGATTCAATCGAAAGAAAAATATGTTCCAATGTAAAATTATATGTGGTTTTAAAATTATATGCAGTTTAAAAATTATATGCGGCATGATTAATACATTTTTTTTTAATTCACTTTTACTTATATTAACTGCTTTATAAAGAACGAAGGGCGGTTGTGAGCTTCACATTGCGGCAGTGAAATTATTACGTTAGAAAAATACAAATTTCAGTCTTTATGAAGAATTTAGATTAATTTAAAACTTTAGTTTAATGATTGATTTAATTTAAATATGAAGTTTACTTTAAATATGAAGTTTAATTTAAAAATTAAGTTTAATCTAAGAATTATTTTTAATGCAAAATAACAGCTTTTCTGTTTTTATTCTTGAAAATATATATTTTAAGTGATTGTTTAAGGAAATATTATTACTACTAAGATTATTGGAGTATTGTATATGTCAAAGGCATTGCATCGTTATATATTTGAAAATAGATTAATTACTTTAAAAATTTGCGATTATATGATTACGGAAGCACCATACAGTGATAATTTAGAAGAAAACAATTACAATAATATTATTAGTTTTAAGTGTTACATATCTACAACAAGAAAAGATGAATGTTATGTTTCAAAATTGTTGAAAGTTTACTTTAAAAAAATGTTGGGTTCATTAATGGCAGTATGTGTAGGCAATAAGTTGCTGCTGAGTATTACTTTTAAAGTAAACATTTTACGCATTTCGAAACATTTCACGTGCCTATTACATATTACGTAATAATGAAATTATTGTGAGTGTGGGTATGGATAAAACGGGATTAAATTTGAAATAATTACAACAATATGCCTAAGTCCTATGCGGTATATTATGATTTTTACCCATATATTTTTAAAATTAAACTAAGAGCAATTACCGCCATGTTCACGGTGTATGGTGCCGACCGTTTACCCGAGGAAGAAACATCCGTGTATCTCTCTTTAGTTCCCGGCTCAAGACCTTCTTTTAAATTCTTTGAACAACCCATCCAAAATGGGGCCGAGGGGGTTCCTTCTCGCTTTTCGACGCTCATCCGCAGGTCGTTGAATTTCCAGAAATTCATACCTTTGAAGAAATATGTTTTTCCTGCAAATAAAAAAAATTGTAAATTACTAAATCCTAAGCATTAAGGTCTAATTTAAACCAGTAGTATTAATTTACCACGAGTTTATTACCATGAGCTTATTATGTAATTTATCATTTCTTATCACACAATTGCTTAATTAATTCATTTGTTCTTCTTCGAGTGTGACATGTTTTTTCTGTGATTGTTTCATATATGTGTCACTGAGTAAGTTATTCATTTTTTCAAGATATGTTTGTTTTTCAATAATTATTTAAAAAAGTTTTGATTTGCTTTATTTTTCTGTTTAGTAATAAATTTTCACATCTTCATTTATTTTGTTTGATCTTATTTCTATGTATCAATACCAGTTTTGCTAAATATTTCACTTCTAATCTCATTTTGTTTCATAGTGTTTGATTTTTTAATGAATATATTTATCTATCGCACTTACATTATCAAAAGTAGGGAGTTCACTAATATTATCTGTTAAGTATATTTTAAGTTAACGACAAAATCAAAGATTTTATGGACTCTGCATTATTACTTCGACTTAAATTGAATCCACAAACAGAAAATTAAATTTTGTATATGATTTTATAGTTTATTTTATAAGGAATAAAACAATTTTGAAATATTTATTAGGTTGGTACTGAAGATTTTTTTGTAGCTTTTTGCTAATTAATGTCCAATTTAACATTACCCCAAAATTAAAAACATAGCTTACAACAAAAAGCAAATAGTACTGTTAACACATACCATCTTTCCATTGAAATACAGCATCAATACCATTCTCAACCCCATCCCACATATTCATTGATCTGGGATAGTCCAATTCGACCCTTCGCAAATCCTCATCAAACCTCCAATACATATTGCCACTGAAGAAGAATGTTTTGCCATTGTGTCCCCACACGGTGGCGCCATCAATTTTTTCTAGAGACGAAGGCAGACCTAAGTCACTTAATAGTTTCGGATAGCCCCTTTCAAGCATGTGTCCTATGTACACGTAGAATCGTTTTCCAATGAAGAAGACTATTTTGTTGTCGGGACGTTCGTAGACTGCGTCGACATGAGTGAAATTGCTCGGGAGCCCGTTCCACATTCGCGTTATTTCCGCTGGATATCCGGGCAGCAGACCAGAATCATTAAGTCTCCAGAAGTACTGTAAATCGGAAATTATTTGTAACGTATTTGTTTGCAAAGCTTGTATCGTAGGAAAATGAAAAGACAAAAAATAAAATGAGCAGCAATCTACTTACTTTGTCTTTGAAGATGAAAACCTCCCTTCTTATAACAGCAATAGCATCGTAACTCGTGTTACAAGTGTCCGGTTTCTTCGGTTTATAACTCGGGTTATCTGGAAAGTTGTTGGTCCTTACGTCTGGATAATTTCTCTCGGTTGTCCGATCTGGTGGTCTTTCCTGAGGGGTGAAGTTCGGATAACTAGGTCTTCTATCTGGCGAATCGTGCCGTTGAGGATACTTGTCTAAAGGATGATGGCGAGTTGGATGGCCAGATGGGGAATATGGCTTATGTTTAGGATGATGGGGTTTTTTGTCAGGGTGCATCGGGTGCTTTTTGGGGTAAAACGGTTTCTCGGTTGATCGAGGGGGATGGTAGGGGTTGTAGGGATATCTCGGGGGTTCAGGGTGACGCCTTCTTTCTGTCGTTCGGACTGTCGTTGGTCTTGTTGTTGGTCGAGGGGGTTGAACGGGGTATTGACGACGGGGTTCCCAAACTCGATCTTCTCTTGAACCTATATAATGACAATAATAATAATAATATATTAATATTAATTAGTAGTAGTAGTATACCCCCACCCCTAACAGTCGTGTGCCTACGTCTGAATACTAACACGCTGGTGATACTTGTTGGCGATAGGTTGTAAGAACAGAGATGCCTCTCGTTGTAAACAGAGTTTGTATGCAAAATAAGCATAAATTTATTGATATAGACGGCCTTTCACTTACTTTGCTGCTATACCTTCGTTCCGCACACTCGAGCAGTCACGTCCTTACACAGCGACGAAAGGGTATGAGAGCTGAATCTTTTTGAGATTTCGATAAGTATTCACTATAGCGGTTGCGGATGGCAAATGTCATCGGGAGAGACCATTCTTTTAACAGATATCAATTACCAGTAGCTGAAGACATTACCAGAAGAGGTTGTTGAGCATTGACCACAGACACGAACACCGATCGTCTCAACCCGAACGGTTTCTTGAGAACTTAAGAGATCACTCTTTGACCAGAACAGCTGAAAACATTGCCAGAAGGGGTTGTTGAGCATTGAGCACAGACATGAGCAGCATCATAGAGAGCAGATAAGAGCATCGCAGACCGTTGACTGATAACACCGATCGTCTCAACCCCAAGCGGTATCTCGACAACGGCTCAAGAGAGAGTCAAAATAGCATTACCAACTGAGACAATCTTGAATTATATTTCAAAAACTTATCTAATACATACATTTTGGAAGTATATCATTATGCAACACACTAAATAGTCCCAGATACGAAATTATCGAAGGGGTCATCTGACAAGTATAAGAACCTATCACTTATGTTATACAACTTTTAATTTGCAGGGGCTGCCTAGAAAGACGTAAAGGATATCAACAAATGTTCGAGGTTGACGTAGAGGCGACCCCGTCCAGCCAAAGCGAGTAAGTATTATTTTATACAAACCATTAATATCACTTAATATTTTAATTATTTTATACCAATTATTAATATTTTTATACCAATTATGTTATAAAAATTTTAATTTGCAGGGGCTGCCTAAAAAGATATCAACAAATGTTCGATGTTGACGTAGAGGCAGTCCCGTCCAGCCAAAGTGAGTAAGTATTATTTTATACAAATTATTAATATCACTTAATATTTGAATTATTTTATACCAATTATTAATATTTTTATATCAATTATGTTATTCAAATTTTAATTTGCAGGGACCACCTAAAAAGATATCAACAAATGTACGAGGTTATCCTTGAGGATGTTGGGTTTAAGGAGGAGAGATTAAGGTAAGTTATTTATTTTTTATGTGGAGCCGAACCCTCAGGGGTCGATCGGTGAATATTCCCGACATTGTTGAGGAAGTGTGTAATTCGGCATGCTAGAGCATGTCAAATCCTTACCCATTTTCCTGCTAACAATCGGATATTGGTATTTAATTATTGCATTTTCATTAAGCCCAATTGGTTCAATACTATCCAAAAGTTTCAGCGGTTATCGATATTATTTAATTCCTCACTATTTTACTTTTGTACTTCCATATCTTAAAGGGTTCAGCACCAGTATGTTTTGCGTAATCTCATGCTATTCCAATAAAACAATTTGAAATTTCTTTGCATCGAACATTTATCCAACTTTGTGCACAATTATGTTTTTTCCAAATACATCCAGTGGTTTATTGACCGTTGCCTGTTTAAGACTCAGTTTCGACCACCTGCTGCTTTATATCTAAAATTGAAAAGCTAACGTATGTTACTTTAATTTCTTTTAATTGCTATCGCTTAACAATATAATATACATTATCGATAAACCTTGATGTAACCATTATATGAGGAGTTTGAAATGTTTTCGACTTGTTAGAGAACTATTCGCTTGTTTTTTGGTGAGACTGCCTTCTTGGCAAATAAACTTGGTAATGTAATAATAATAGGGATGATTATTTGAATAACAATAATAAAATTCCATATTAAAAATACACCAATCCATTATCTAATAAGAAAATTAACAAAAGTATTCGTAAATGATATATATATTAATACTATTATATCATTTAAGTATTACATAAATGAAAAATTAAATAAATTTCAAGTACTTGCTGAAGAATACATTAGCAAATAAATTGATAAAATTGGTATAGATTGTTAACATTCAAGTTCTTCAAATCACATTATTCAATAATCAAAACGGAACATTTAGCTAATATTTATTGTCCGGATTGGTTGAACCAATTACACACAGTCAGATAAAATAAGTGTTGGGTTGGTCGAGTTGATCTCTCTCTCTCTCTCTCGATGTAGACGAAATCTTATGCCTTTGTTGACAATCTTTCATTAGGAGGGTGTCTCCCACCAATCTTTATAATATCTTTTAGAACATCAACCTCGTACATTTATTGATATCCTTTAGATCTTTCACAAGTGCCTTTATCACTGTCACTTCGACTCACACTCGCGACTTTAACATTAATTTGGATTCAAGGTTCTTGGTATAGTCCGTTGAAATAAAATTTTTCTTTAAATTATTCTTTTTGACATTTACATTTTCCAGAAAAATTACACCTGACGCGTTTCGCGGCGTTCGCCGCTTCCTCAGAGGTGATTAAATTAACATTTAAATTCTTTAACTAATGTAATAACAATTCAACTACATTTCTAAAACTATATCTACACTAAAACTACTTTAAATGCTTCCTATTACTGACTACATGTTTATTAAACTACGATGATTATGGATTTATTAGAAAAATTAAAATTAAATATGGAGTCTATTTTGGACACCTTCACTGGAGCCAGGTTTAAGTTTGTGAGGTTGCCGTCGCTACGTCCCCGCAGTGGCACTCCTGGATCAGCTGGTAATTGGCGCTAAACTTGAAATTGAACTTACGTTACGTTAAATAGCAGAGCAACAAATAAAAATTAGGCATTAATGAAATTTAAATATTATTGTTAATTAGTGAGTTGTAAATGTGACTGAGTCCTTCTATGTCCCGGCGGTCATTCACAGCAGTCTCTTCATGTTTTTTGATGTATATCATTTCTCTCCATTCTCTATGTCTATTCTTCCTTTCATGGCATAAGATCTTCGGGTTGTCTAGGTCAAATTCATGTCTGTTTTCAATCGCGTGTTTCTTGAGAGATGTGTTGCCATAATGTGCTGATGAAATGCTTTTTTTGTGTTCCCTCATCCTGTCCTGGAGTCTGCGTTGTGTTTGCCCTATGTATGTGCCTTCACAGTTGAGGCAGTTAACTTTATACACTGTGTGAGTTTTTTGGATTGATGGTGTGGGAGTTTTTAATATTGAGAAAAATTTGGTTTTGAATGAGTTATCGTTACGATGGCTTACTATAAGATTATGTGGTTTTAGAATTCGGGTGAATTTTTCTGATAATTTTTGTACGTACGGTATTGACACATATTTTAAATTTTGGTCTATTGGATGGCTATTGTTCTGTGAAATGTTATTATGAATAGTAAAAATTCTCTGTTTAATGATCCTGTTAATAAATTGAGTAGGGTAGTTGTTGAGTTCTAAAGTGATTGAAATATTTTTAATTGTATCTGACTGGACCAACCATGCCCGATGCTCGATTTGGTCTCTCCGTTCGGACAGGGAAGCCTGGTATGTATAAAAATACATACGATATCTAGTGAGCCTTGGGTCAAGTGATATCTCAGCAGAGGTCTGTTCATTCATTACAGGAGAGCCAAATTCGGCCACTAGTACCCGTTCCAATTTCTAAGATCTAAGATCCGTAGAATCTCCAACACAGTTTCCTATCCCGAAGTATCCTTGTCTTTGTGTGACAGTCAAGAAATTTCACAATAATAGGACGCGGTCGACCCATACTCTTGCTCGGAAGCCTATGACAACAATCAATGTCTGAAGCGGAGATATCAAATTTTAGTTTATCTCAACGGATGTCATCAACAATTCAGTGTTTTCATCCTTTACCTCTGTGATGCCAAAAAAATGGCAGATTATTTCGGCGAGAGTATGGTTCATTCTCATCATACCTCTCAACAACAGCAAACACCAATTGGGCCACCTTTTCATGCATACCCTTGACCTATTTTTCGAATGACTTTTGCACAGTTTTGGTAACTATATCAACGATTCTATTTAACGGAACATTTGAAATGAATGTCTGGTTGCCCAAATTTCTAAGAAATTGACGCATTTCAGTGTATCACTTAAATATTGCAATCTTAAAAACAATACCACTAATTTACAATAGGGGAAGGTTGCCGAATTTAGACCGTCGCCTAGGTTGGACCATACACATATTGAGGCCTGTATAAGAGACATACGTCGAAATGTATGCAAACTGTACAGCATTGAAGGACAGTAGGTTGATACAACCATTAGTGCGACGTTAGTTTCTGTAACAGTGGTTATCGAAAAGATTTTGCGTTTAGTCATCTCTAAATTAAATAATTTAACAAACGGCACATCCTTCTTATTCAGTTTTAAAGTAAGTAGCAACAAATATTATTATGTATTCATAAAGCATATTTGTTCAGATACAAATTACTGAGGTAGATTTATTAATATAGGTTAGGAGTAGTGTTATGTACAATATTTTGACATATTCGTCGATGTTGCTCACGTTGGACCATATCCCGGTTGCTTACATTGGACCGGTCCAATTTGGGCAACTAGGACGTTTTATGTTTAACAATGTATTCCGAACTAATATTTTATATTTTTTTTATGGTTAAAAGAGGACATTACGGATGTTGGTCCGAAAGTGATTAAATAAAGGCTGTAACAACTTATAGGGATGGTGATACTGGTTTAAACGAGTGTAGCCGTATTTATCATGTCCCCAAAGCTACTATTAAAAAACATGCTGATAGGAAAAACGCTACTGGAAATGAAGTAAAGGCATTTGGTAAACAACCTACATTTTCTGTAAACATTAAGAAAATTCTTATCGAACACATACTTAAACTAGAAGAATACTTTTCCGAGAAATAAGAAAACTAGCTTTTGACGTTGCTGAAAAACACTCTTTGCCAGACTCATTTAATAAAGATAAGAAAATAGCAGGGAAAAAGTAGTTTTATGCATTTATGCGTCGAAATTCACAGCTGTCATTACGAAAACCGGAAGGTATCTCAACGGCTAGGGCAAAAGGCTTTAATAGAGAGAACGTAGCTCATTTCTTCGACATTTTAGAAAAAATTGTTGATGAGTTTAAATTCACTACCGATACAATATTTAATGTAGATGAATCGGGGTTTACGACGGTTCAAAAATCTACACAAACAATAGTTGGACGTAAAGGTAAACGTCAAGTAGGTTCCATAACAAGTGGCGAGCGTGGCGTTAACACGACGATGGTATGCGCGGTCAGTGCTGCTGGATTTTATGTTCCACCTATGATAATT